>JAREIK010002335.1:151569-184777 GCA_029783825.1 Sapria himalayana | reverse complement strand
CAAATATAGAGATAAACAAATAGATAGATAGATTGATATAGAGATAGATAGATAGAAACTTATATAGATAGATAGATAGACTATTATTTACATAGACACATAGATCGATAGACATGCAGATAGACAAACAGATAGATAGATAAAATGATATATATATATATATATATATATACATAGATAGAGAAATAGAAAGATAAATAGATACTTAGATAGATAAAATAATAAACAAATAGACAAATTGATATCTAGATAGATAGATAGATATGTAGACAGACAAATAAATAGATACAAAAATAGACATATAGATAGATAGCCAGACAGATAGATAGAAAGATTGACATATAGATAGAATAATTGATAAATAGATAGACAAATAGATAGATTGATAGATAGACAGATTGACAGATTATTAGAAAGGCAGCTTGATAATTTGATAGAAAGACAGATAGATTGATAGATAAATAGATATATAGATAGATAGATAGATAAATTGCTCAAAAATTGATATATAATTAGATAATTAGACATATTAACATATAGATAGCTAGATAGAAAGAAAGATAGATAGATAGACTATTAAACAAATAGACAGATAAATCAATTTACAAATGACAGTAAAACATATAGATAGACAAAAAAACTGATATGAGGATGAGCAGATATAAATATAGATAGTTTAACAAAAATACATAAATAAATAAATATAAATAAATAATAATAATATATATATATATATATATATATATATATATATATATAGACATATAGTCAGATAGATAGATGTAAAGATAGGCTGCTAGATAGATAGATAGATAGTTAGATAGATAGATAAATCATCTGAATGATAAATGGGAAGATAGACAGATAGACAAATAGATAGATGGATTAATAAACAGATAGATATATAATTAAATAAATAGACAAATAGATTGATTGATAGATAATAGGATATACAAATAGATTGATAGATAAATTGATAGATATATATAAAAATTGGTAGATAGATAGATATCTAAATTGACAAATAGACACAAAGGTAGATAGACAGATAGTTAGTTAGTTAGTTAGATAGACATAAAAATAGATAAATAAATAGAAAAATAGATTGATAGAAAGATAAATTGATAGATAAATAGATAGATAGACAAATATCCTAATAAAAAGATAGATAGAAAGATAGTTATTAGTTAGATAGATTGATTGATTGATTGATAGTTAGATAGATAGATAGAGAGAATGATAAATAGATAGATAGGTAGAATGATAGTTTGATTGATAGTTAAAGAATTAGATAGATAGATAGTTAGACAAATAGATATAATGACAATTAGATTGAAAGATATATAAATAGATATAGATATAATAAAATAGATAGATTGATTGATACACAGATCAACAAATATAATAATAGATATAAAGATAGATAGATAGATACATAGATTGACAAATAGACTAATAGAAATATTAAGAGATAGATAGATAGATAGATATATAAATAGACAAATAGAGACACAAAGAGATATATAGATAAAATAGATAGATAGTTAAACATATAAATAAATAGATAGATAGATAGTTAATTAGTTAGTTAGATATATAAACAAATAGATAGTCTGATTGATAGACAAATAGTTAGATATATATATATATATACATACAGAAACACAAATAGATAGATAGATATATAGAGAGATAGATAGACATATAGATAGATAGATAGATAGATTGATTAATTGATATAAAAATAGTTAGATAGATAAATAGATAGATATATATATATATATATATATATATATATACAGATAGATAGATAAAAAGTTAGATAGATAGATGGATAAACACATATAGAGATAAAAAGATAGATAGACAGATTGATATATAAATAGATAGATAGCTAGATAGATTGATGGAAAGATATATAGATAGATTGATGGATAAATAGATAGATATACATATAGAAAGACATATAGATAGAAAAATAAATAGATTGATTAATAGTGAAATAAATAGACAAATATATAAAGATATAGATAGACAATTAGATAGATAGTAGATAGTAGATAGATAGATAGATAGACTAATAGATAAATAGATAGATAGATAGATAAATAGATAGACATATAAATAGATAGATAGATAAATAAATAGATAGAAATATATACAAATAGATAGAAAGACAAATAGATAGATAGACAGATAGTTTAACTGATAGATATATAGATAGATAGATAGACAGATAGAAAGATTAATAGATAGATTGATAGATAGTTAGATAGATAGATAGATAGATATATAGATAGATCAATAAATAGATAGTTACACAAATAGATAGATAGATAGACATATAGTTTGAAAAAAAGTTAAATAGAAAGATAGTTGGATAGATAGATAAATAAATAGATAGATAGAAATATAGATAGATAGATAGATAGCTAGACAGATAGTTTAACATATAGATTGACAAATAGATAGATAGCTAGATTGACAAAAAGTTAGATAGATAAATATATAGATACGTAGATAGATAGACAGAAAGATAGATAGAAAGATAGATAAAAAAATATACATATAGATGCAAAGATAGAAAAATATACATATTAATGCATAGATAGATAGATGGAAAGATATAATTATATAGACATTTAGATTAAAAAAAGATAGAATAATAGAAAGATTTATAGATAGACAGATATATAGATGGATAGTTAAATAGATAAATAAATTTATAAATATATTAATAGAAAAATTGATAGATTGATTGATAGAATGATTGATAGATTGATTGATAGATAGATTAATAGAAAGATTGATAAATTACATTATAGACAAATTGCTAGATAGATTAATAGACTAATTGATAAACAGAGCCATAGACAGAAAGATAGCTAAATAGATCGATAGATAGTCAGATAGACCGATAGATAGATAGACAGATAAATAGATAGACAGACAGACAGATAGATAGATATAGAGATAGATTGATAGATAGATAGACAGATAGACAAATAAATAGTTAGACGGATATATAGATAGACAGATGAATAGATAGAAAAATAGATAGACAGATAGATAATCAAATCGATAAATACATAGACAAACATATAGACAAAAAGATTGATAAATAGATAGATAGACTTATAAATAGATAGATAGATACAAAAGTAATTAGACGTGCAAATACAAAGTCATAAAAAGATTGATAGACAGGTAAATAAGCAAATAAAAAGACAAATATAAAGATAGATAGATAGATACAAAGGTAATTAGACATGCAAATACAAAGTCATAAAAAGATTGATAGACAAGTAAATAGACAAATAAAAAGACAAATATAATGATAGATAGATTGACACATAGATTGTTGGATAGATAGATGAATAGATATATAGATATATAGACGGATAGAAAAATATATAGATAGAAATATGGATATATAGAAGATTAGATGGTTTTATAGATAGATGGATAAATAAACAATTTGATAGATATATACACATATAAATAGATAGATAGATAGACAGACAGATAGATAGATAGATAGACAGATAGATAGACAAATATATAGAGAGTTTGATAGATAGATAGATAGATAATACATATATAGATAGACAGACAGATATATAACATATATATTGACAAACTTATAGATAGATACATAGATAAATAGATAAACAGATAAATAGATACATACACAGATACATTGACTAACATATAGATAAATAGATAGATAGATAAAAATTTATATAATTTGATAGACAGACATATATAAAGATTGATATATAGAATGATAGATAGTCAGATATATCAATAGAGAACCAGACAGATAGATAAATAGATAGAGAGCTAGAGAGTTAGATAGGCAGATTGACTGACAGATTGATAAACAATTAGATAGACACATGTATAGATAGATAGTTTGGTATATAGACTAGAAAATAGATAGATAGACAATAATATAGATAAACATATCGACAAAGAAATAGACAAATAAATTGATACATAAATAGATAGACTAATAGATTGATAAAAAGGTAGATAGACATGAAAATAGAAAGTCAGATAAAAAGTATGATAGACAAGCATATAGACAAATAGAAAGACATATATAAAGATAGATAGATTGACACTTAAATTGTTAGATAGATAGATGAAAAGATAATTGTCTATCTATCTATCTATTAATCTATCTATATGTTTATCTATCTAATTGTCTTTTTGCCTATCAGTCTATTAGCAAATTTGTCTATCTATCTATCTAACAATAAGTATATCTATTTACTAATCTATAAATTTGTCTTTTTATCAATTTATCAATATACCTATCTATTTATCTATCTATTTATCTATATATCTCTCTATCTATCTATTAGTATATCTTTCTATCTATCTATTAGTATATCTTTCTATCTATCTATATATCTATCTGTCTGTCTGTCTGTCTATATATCTATCTATCTTTGTATCTATCTATCCATTTGTATGTCTAGATATCCACCTATATATCTATCTATCAGCATATCTTTTGCCTATCTATATATCTCTATATCTGTATATCTATCTGTCTAAATCTTTATCTCACAATTTGTTTATCTGTCTATTTGTTTATCTATTTCTCTATATGTCAATCAGTCTATTTGCTATTCTATCTATCTTCTGACAATTTATCTACCTATCTTTATATATATATATATATATATATATATATATATATATATATATATATCTGTTTATTTATTTATCTTTATATCTATATATCTATCTGTCTATATATTTGTCTATTTCTCTATCTATCTATTCGTCTATCTGTCTATCTATCTCTTTATATGTCTGTCTATCTATCTATCTGTCAATCTATCTATCTATCTACTTATCTTTGTTACTGCCTATCTATCTATTTATATATCTATCAATCTTTCTATATGGCTATCTTGCTAACTATCTATTTGTCTTTATGTCTATCTATCTATCTATATATTTATCTATCTATTTATTTATCTATCTATATGTATATCTATCTATTGATACATCTATCTATATGTCTATTTTTTATCCATCTATATATTTATCTGTCTATCTATCTATATATCTATCTTTGTGTTTATTTGTCTATCTTTCTATCTGATATCTTTCTATTTGTCTATCTATCAAATTTGATATGTCTATCTATATATCTAAATATTTATATGTCTGAATGATTATATGTCGATTTATGTATATTTGTAACTCTCTAACTATTTATCTTTCTATATGTCTAATAATCTATCATTCAATCTATTTATATATTTAATTTTCTAACTATCTTTCTATCTATTAATCTATTAGTAAATCTGTTTATCTATTTGTATGTCAATATATATATATATATGTAGCAATCTATATATCTATCTGTCTCTTTCTATATTAACTATCTAACTATCTAACTATCTATTAGTCTATCTATCTATCTATCTATCTATTTTTCAATATATCAATTTGTCTATGTAACTATTTATATTTTTGTCTAGCTAAGTATATGTCTATATATTAATATATCTATCTATCCATCTTACTATTTTTCGATCTGTCTAATTGGCTAATAATCTATATATTCATATAGCTACCTATCTATTTTTTGAACTGTCAAATGTCTATCTATCTCACTAATTATCTAATTATCTTTCTTTCTATCAATTAATCTATCTATCTATCTAATTGTTAATCAATCTATGTATCTTTATATCAGATTATTTGTCTATTTATATATCTTTATTTTGATCTTTTTGTCTATCTAGATTTTTATCTATCTATTTATCTATCTATCTAAAAATAAAACTATTTGTCAATATATATCTATATCCATCTTAATATCTACTTTTCTATCTATCTATCTATCTATGTCTTTATTTGATTTTTTATTTATCTATCTATCTATATGTTTATATCTCTATCTATCTATCTATATATATTCCAATTTATCTAACTAACTAACTAAAGAACTATCTGTCTGTCTATCTATCTTTCTTTCTATCTAACTATCTATTTGTCTATCTATATTAGGGTGTATCTATCTATTTGTATATCTACCTATATCTTATCTGCTTATCTATATAATTCAAATCATTCTATCTGATTATTTGTCTGTGTCTAACTATCTATGTTACAATTTGTTTATATATCTATCTATCTTTTTCTCTATATATTTATTTATCTATCTAGTTGTATATTTGTCTATATAGATATTTGTATATAATTATCTATCTTTATATATATATATTTCTATTTGTCTATCTGTATATGTTCCAATTTATCTTTCTATCTATTTGTTTATCTATCTATCTATTTAATTGTCTATCTATCTATCTATCTTTCTATTTTTCCATTTGTCAATTTATGTGTGTGTGTGTATATATATATATATATATATCTATCTATCTATCTATATGTCTGTCTTTCTATCTTTCTGTCTATCTCTCTATTCATCTATTATACTATCAATCTATCTATATATGTATGTGTTTATAGAGCTATTTATCTATCTGTATATCTCTTTATCTATCTATCTTTCTATTTATCTACATGTCTATCTTTCAATATATATATATATATATATATATATATTTCTATCTGTCTATCTGTATATGTTTCTATTTATCTTTCTATCTATTTGTTTATCTATCTATTTAATTGCCTATCTATCTATCTATCTTTCTATTTGTCTATTTGTCAATTTATGTGTGTACATATATATATATATATATATATATATATCTATCTATCTATCTATCTATATGTCTGTCTTTCTATCTTTCTGTCTATCTCTTTATTCATCTATTATACTATCAATCTATCTATATATGTGTTTATAGAGCTATTTATCTATCTGTATATCTCTTTATCTATCTATCTTTCTATTTACCTATATGTCTATCTTTCAATTTGTCTATTTGTCTCTCTATCTATCTTTTAATATATAAGTGTATTATTTTATATGTTTATTTATCTATCTGTCTTTCAATTGATCATTCTATCTACATGTCTAACTGTAAATATGTCAATCTGTCTACCTGTCTATCTTTCTATCTATCTGTCAATTTATCTATCTATCTATGTATTTGTCTATCTATCTATCTATCTTCTATTTGATTATCTATCAATCTATCTGTCTATATGTTTATCTTTCTATATGTCTATATGCATATCTATCTATCTATTTATCTATGTTTCTATTAAAATATATGCATATCTATTTATTTATTTATTTATCTATCTAACTATTTTTCGAATAGTATATCTCACATTGTCTATCTTTCTATACTTCTACATATCTTTATTTCTATATGTCTATTTGTCTATTGATATATCTATTTATCTGTATATGTATCTAATTGTATAACTATCTATCTATATATCTATCTATCTTTCTATTTATTTATCTTTCTAACTATCTAACTATCTATTTTTTATCAATCTAATAGTTTATCTATCTATTTGAATATATGTGTGTGTGTGTGTGTGTGTTTATGTGTCTATCTATCTATCTTTATATCTCTCTATCTATCTATCTATCTTTCTATCTATTTATATATCCTTTTTCTATCTTTATGTCTAATTTTCTATCTTACTTTCTATCTATATGTCTATATGTCTATCTCTCTATCTCTTAATATGGGTTTAAATTTATAATTCTATAAGTCTATGTGTTTATCAATATATTTATTAATCGATCTGATTGACTATATGTCGATCTGCTAATCTACTTATCTAGCTATCTTTCTATCTATAATCTTTCAAACTATATATCTATCTAATTGTCTATCTATCCATATAAATGTATATTTATATATCTATCTATCAATCTATAAATCTATATGTCTATCTATCTTTCTATCTATTTGTCTTTATGTGTATATGTCTATCTATCAATCTATGTAACTATCTTGCTATCTATCTATCTATCTATCTAATTGTCTGAATAATTTACGGTCTATCAGTCTATCAGTCAATTTATCTAGATATATATATATATATATATATACATACATACATTTATATCCATCTATCAAACCATATATCTATCAATTTGTCAGTCTATCTATCTATCTGTCTATCTATCTATGTTTCTATTAATCTATATGTCTATCTTCATATATATATATATATATATATATATATATATATATATATATATATATATCTATCTATCTATATATCAATCAATTTATTTATCTATCTATTTGTCTATCTATGTGTTCTTTATCTCTCTATCTATCTATCGATCTGTGTATCTATCTATATGTCGAACTATCAATCAATCAATCAATCTTTATTTCTATTTGTCTATCTATCTATTTGTTAATCTATTTATCTCCCTATCTATCTATCTATCTAATAGTCTATCAGTATATAAGTCTATGTGTCTATCCATCTATCTTTTTATATATCTATCTATTTGTCTATCTATCTATTTATCTATCTATAAGTCGATCACATTATTTGTATATCTGTCATTTATCTATATTAAAATATATATTTTTGTCTAGATGTCTAACTTTCTCTTTGTTTATTTGTCTATCTATCTAAGTATCATTTGTCTATCTAATACTCTATCAATCTATCAATTTATCAATCTGTTTATCTTTCTATCTATCTAATTCACTAACTACCTAACTAACAATTTATCCATCTATTTATTTGTCTATCTATCAAACTATTTAACTATATTTCTTTCTATTAGTATATCAGTCTATTTATCTATCTGTCTATCTCTCTATTTGTCTATCTATTTATCTATCTACCTATTTATTTGTCTATATCTCTATCTATCGATTTGTTTATCAGTATATATGTCTATCTATTTATCTGTGAATCTGTCAATCAATCTATCTGTGTCTATCTATCTATATGTCTATCTATCTATCTATCTGTCTGACTGTATGTCTATCTATCTATCTTTATATCTATCTATCAATTTATCAATCAATCTATATGTTTATATGTCTATATGTCTATCTATATAATTGTATAACTATTTAATTGTCTTTCTATCTATTTATCTATCTATTTATCTATCTATCTATTTATAAACGACCTAACTACCTATTAGTCAATAAGTCCACTCATCTATTTGTATATCTATATCTATCTATTTATGTCTTTTTATGTATATGTGTCTATATATACATATGTCTAATTTATTATCTATCTATTATATGTTTGTTTATCTGTCTATCTATCTTTCTAACTATTTGTGTTTCTATCTGTTGTTTATCTTATTTTTTTCTATCTATCTATGTTTCTATGTGTATATATATCTATCATTCTATCTATCTGTCTGTCTATCTATTTGTATATTAACTATCTATAGATAGATAGATAAACAAATATATATATATATATATATATATATATATATATATATATATATATATATATATATATGGTTAGATAGATAGATAGAAAGATGGATAGATATATAGATAGGTAGTAGACAAATATATAGATAGATCGATATATACATAGATATATAGATAGGTAGATAGACATATAGAAAGATATATATATATATATAAACATATAGATATATAGATAGATAAAGAAATATATACACAGATAGACAGACAGACAAATTGATACATAGATAGAAAGATAAACAGATAAAAAGAAAATAGATAGACACATAAATAATAGATTGATAGAGAGATAGATAGATAGATAAATAGATAGATAGATAAATAAATAAATAGATAGATAGAGATGGATAGATAAATAGATAGATTCAGAGATATATAGACAAATAGACTAATAGATTGATTGATTGATTAAAAGACAAATAAATAAATAGATAGATATATTGATAGACTGATAGATAGATAGACAGATAGATAGATAGAAAGATAGATAGACAGATAGATAGATAGTTATAAATATAGTTAGATAGATAGACACATTCAAAAATAGATAGATAGATTGGTAGACATATAGATAGACATTTAAATACCTAGATAGATAGAAAAATAGATAGTCAAATATATACACATATAGATAGACAGATAGATAGACAAATAAATAGATAGATAGATAGATAGATAGATAGAGAGACAGACAGACAAATAGATAGGAAGATAGATAGACAGACAGATAGATACATAGATAGATAGACAGATTGATAGAAAGATAGATATAAAGATAGATAGACATATACTTAGATATATAATTAAATAAATAGATAGATAAATACACAAATAAATATACAGATAGATTGAAAGATTGATAGGCATATAGATATACAATTAGATAAATAGATCTATAGATAAATAGATAGATAGACATATCATTAGTTTTATAGTTAGATTGTTAGATAGTTTGATAGACATATATATAGACAGTTTGATGGATAGATTGATTGATAGATAGTTAGATAGATATATAGTTAGATAGATAGACATTTAGATAACTAGATAGATAGAAAAATAAATAGTCAAATATATAAATAGATAGATAGACAGATAGATACACAGATAGATAGACATATAGATATAAAGATAGATATAAAGATAGATATAAAGATAGATAGCCATATAATTAGTTATATAAATAAATAGATAGATAAATAAATAGATAGATAGACAGATTGATTGAAAGATAGATAGACAATTAGATAAATAGATATAAAGATAGATAGATAGATAGATAAATAGACATATAAATAGTTATATAGATAGATAATTAGATAGTTTGATAGACATATAGATAGACTAATTGATAGATAGATCGATGGATAGATTGTTAGATAGATAGATAGATAGATGGATAGGTAGATAGATAGATAAATAATTTGATAGATAGATAGATAAATAAATAATTAGATATATAGATAGATAGATAGATAGGCAGATAAATAGACAAATAGTTAGTTAGATAGATATTTTGATATATAAATAGATAGATAAATAGAGAGATAGACAGATAGATAGATAGATAGATATATATATACACACACACACACACACACACATATAGATTGATAGACAAATACAAAGAAAGAAAGAAAGAAACAAAGATAGATAGATAGATAGATAGGTAGATAGATAGATAGACAGATAGATAGAGAGATCGATAATTAGATAGATAGATGGATAGATAGATAGACAGACATATAGATAAATAGATAGATAAATTGATATACAAATAGATAAATAGATATATACTCAAATTGATTGATAGATTGATAAACATATTGATAATTAGATAAATATAAAGATTGATAGACAAATTACAATACAGTTTGATTGATAGATAATTAGACAGATTGATAGATAGGTAAATAGATTTATTGATAGACATATAGATACATATATAGATAAACAAATATGCAGATTGATAGACAGTTAGATAGATAAATAGAATATTATATAGATTGCTAGATAGACAGATAGATTTATAAATAGATAGATAGATATATAGATAGGTAGATAGATATATAGAAAGAAAAATAGAAAGATAGATAGATAGTTGGATAGATAGACATATCACTACAAAAAAATATTCATTTAGCTAGGAATTTTTTTATAGGGATCAATCCTTAGCTTAATTGCTAGGGATTAGCTAGGGAATAGCAAGAGATTCTGATTTTCATTGGAATAAAAATTTGCAACAGATTAGTGATAGATTAGCAACATGATAGCCACATAAATTCTGCACACAAAAAAGCGGGGAATTTAGCAATGGATTTAGAGGCGGATTTTCCTATCTAATTTCATCCGAAATATAGCGATGAATTTAGCGATGAAATTTTTCTAACTAATTTCATCCAGAATATAGCGACGGATTTAGCAATGAAATTTTCCTAGCTAATTACACCCGAAATATATCAACAGATCAAGTGATAGAATTTCCCTAGCAAATTAAATCTGAAATATAGCAACGGATATATTGATGAAATCTTTCTAGCTAATTACATCCTGAATATAGGGATGATTTCAGTGACAGAATTTCCCTGGCAAATTAAATCTGAAATATAGCAACGGATATATCGACGAAATCTTCCTAGCTAATTACATCCTAAATATAGCAATGGATCTAGCAACAAAATTTTTTTAGCTAATTTCTTCCGTAATATAGCGACTAATTTTGCGACAAAATTTTCCTAGCTAATTTAATCCGGAAAATAGCTAGGGATTTAGCGACGGAATTTCTCTAGCTAATAAAATCCATAATATAGCAATGGATTTAGCGACTAAACATTCCAAGTTAATTACATCCTGAATATTACGACGGATTTAACAACGGAATTTTCCTAGCCAATCTTTAATTATTTAATTTTTTTTATTTATTATTTATTTTAATATTTTATTTAATTTTATTTATTAAATGTATGGTATAATCTATAGATGAGCGATCCTTGAAAGACACATTATCCTCGTAATATTATAAAAAAAGCATTTTTTAAATAAATAAATTAAAAAATATAAAAATACAAAAAAAATGTATTTTAAAAAGGACTAAAATAACTTTTTTTATGATTATAAATTTTTTAAAAAATTATATTAAAAATTTTTCTAAAATTTTTTATGTAGAAACTTAAAAATTTGTATTAAAAACATTAAATAATTAATTTTATTATTATATTAAAATTTTAAGATATTTTAAAAATTAAATGAACATACATTAAAATTTCGACTAATATAAAGGTAAAAAAATTTATTGCATAATTAAATAGAAAATATTTTCAAAAATATATGAATTGAAGAATAAAATAGTAAGTATTAATATTATTATAAATATAAAAAAAATTTGTATGATTATATGAAACTTTTAATAAAATACTTAATTCAAAATTTGAAAATCTTGAATTATAATAAAAATTTAAATTTTTTTATTAAATTTAAAGGAAAATAAATTAATATGTAAAAATAAATACATAGATGTTTGCCCTACTAAAATTTATAAAAAATAAACAATTGAGTAATATTTTTATTATTAGCTTTTAATATTCAGTCTTTATTAAAATAATAAATATAAATTTTTTTAATTATCTTCTCACTTTAAGTAATTTTTAGAATTTTAAAAATTATAAATGATATCAAATAATATGAAATTTTATGCCTTTAAAATTATTTCATATTATATTCATAAAAATTAATTTGAATTCTTAAAATTTTATAACCATAATATATATATTTATATATTTTTAACATAAAGAGTGTTTTATAATATGTAGGAGTGTGGCTAGAAAACTAATCATCTTTTCAGGTGTGTATTGCTATATGAAGTTTGTAAATTGTGTAGCCATATAATTTTTTTTCTAGTTATAAAGCTAAATATCTATTTTTTGAAGTTGTTTATATATTTATTGTTTAATTAATTTAATAATAAAAAATTGCAAGGTATTTGTTTTTCATGTGTACCTTGCTACACACACATGAACTTTGTTAAAAATATTTTGATAATAAATAAAAAAATGAGTCTTTATGTATTTTAATTATTTATTGTTTATTTAGTATTTTGATAAATAAAAATTAAAATATCTTGGTAATTTTAGTTCTGCCTTCACTTGTTGTCAAGACTCGAGATACAACTCTAATAAGAACCTAAGAGCATCTCCAAGAGGCTCGATGTCTGCTACTGTTTAGTAATTTTAAAGAGGAAAACTTACAAATCAATTCCCTTTGCATCAAGCTATCTATTTCCCATATCTATAGTTTCTCTTGCCTGATCTATAAACCCTCGCCAGACTCCAACTCTAATGGGCTTTGATTTTTGAGGTAGCCTCTGGAATACAAAACTTCTCTCTCCGCAACGTGCATGGTAGTGATGCCGATCAGAAAAAGATTTATCAGAACACAAGCACCTTTTACTGGTAAGTCATTCCATTAATTTGATTCTGATCATGTAATGCAATTCAGATAGACCTCATGTGATTGCTCAGCAATAATCATACGCGACACAAAACTATGCGCATGCATCTTTTCATGCTAGCTTCTGTGATTCCATCTCCATCTCTCTCATCAGTTTGAAGAACTCTAGTTGGGTATCAAACGAAAAGTATGCCCTATTGCCTCATTTCTTGATGGTTTTTATTTTTTTGATATGGGAGATAAGTTTGGGTGTAGGGAGTTATGAAAGTATGTATGCACCAATGTGATATACTAATGGCGGCGTGCTTGTGTCTTAGTTCATTTCTATTGTTTTGGTCTAATGTCGATGCCATTTCGTGAATCATGACATATGTTTTTGAGATCATTTATGCAACAATCAATTTTTTTTTCATGTTATGATCCTGTTGATGATAATATATCGCCTGCTTTTTAATTTTGACAGTCAAGTTATGGCTTCTCCAGATGAGCATAAGGTGGGTTTCATGGAGAAAGTTAAGGATTTCATCCATGATATTCGAGAAAAAATTGAAGAGCCAATTGGGTTCGAAAAGCCAACTATGGATGTTACTACTATTCATCTTCCTTTCATTATTCTTGAGAAAGTAGATATCGTATTTGATGTTCTCATCAAAAACTCTAACCTTATTCCCATTCACTTAATGGACATCAACTATCTAATTGATAGCAATAAAAGGAAACTGGTTTTTGGGTTGATCCCTAATGCTGGAACAATCTCTGCTCATGGCAAAGAAACTGTAAAAATTCCTCTCACTTTAATTTATGGTGATATCAAAAGCACATATGATGACATCAATCACGAGAGTATCATTCCTTATCATGTTAAGGTGAATCTAATTATAGATTTCCTATTTTTGGAAGGCTTACTCTGCCACTTGAAAATGCAAGAGAGATACCCTTTCCTTATAAACTAGACATTGATGTTGAGAATATAAACTTCTGGACTATCTCTTTTGATGAAATTGTTGCTGTTCTTCACTTGAAAATTGAAAACAATAATGATTTTGCATTTCATTAATATGCTGATGATATGAAATTCATATTGAATTTTAGATTTTATTTTTGAAAGATAGTTAAAGCTAGTTGAATTGATAGCTAAAATAGATAGCATTATTGGAGTTACCATAAAAAAGTAGTTAGTTAAAATAGATAATATAATATTTTAATATATTTTGAGTAGTTATTTTAGGTAGCATTATTGAAGATGCTCTTAGTCCTTTACAGTCAGCCTCTCTTTCTCGACACGGATACATCAAAACCTAATAGAATAGTAAGTGAGAATTCCTTCATCCATGAGTTTCTTTTAGATATGAGGTATGCTTTCAACCTTATCTCTTAAATCTATTATCTTAATGCAGGAGTGTGTTTGATTCTGCTATTTGTTATTTCAAAATTATTCTTCTACCCTAACAGTTACCGTATATAGTATTTTCCATAGAAATTAAATAATAGATCTTTGTGTATGTATGATATCATGTATAGTGAAGTTATTACCACAATTATATAAATTTTAGTAGATCCTCCTTATGCACACAATAAATCTAGATGTTAGTGGTAGATCATTACAAGTATCAAATTCATTAATCACCAAGGTATGCTTGGATTGCTTATATACAATGATGTGTATACATATGGCATGCATGTGTGATATAATAAATTCTCATTGTGTGGATGTTGATGTTGCACAGTAGGTATGCAGGCTTGATATCCATGTTTTTTGCCACTCAGACAATCTTGTGGTTTTGGATGTTAATCACAAAATGAGTGTTGGTGTTTGAGGTGAGTAGTGTGTTGATAACAATGTATTTAATATTTACATAATAATTTATGTAAATATGATGATCCCAAGATTAATAACACATAAATATATATAAGTGTATTTAACTATATGTATAACTATAAAAATAGTATACATAACTATATATAAATATAACAACATATATTTAATATACATACATACATTCATACATACACATATATATATATATATATATGTATGTATGTATGTATTTGAAAATATGCATATCAACATATAACTATATATAAATGTATTTATCTACATCAATACCTATACATAACTATATGTCTAAATATATATAATTACATGAAAATCTATACATAACTACATCTACAACATGCATAACTACATTTATAACTATATGTATAACAATGTGTGCAATCACACATGTAACTATAATTATAATTAAAACTTATAACAACATATATATAACTATATGTTTAACTATATATGTATAACTATTTATAAATATTTATATAATTATATAAAACACTTTATATAACTATATTTAACTATATTTGTAATTATGAAAACTATTTTTATAACTATATTTATAACTATATATAACTATTTTTTTAACTATATAATAATTTATAACTATATGTATAATTCTATATAACTATATTTCTAACAAAATACACTATAAGTATAATAATATATAACTATATATAATTGTATTTTACTATATGTATAACTATAAAAATGTTATATATAACTATATTTTTAACTACATACATATTTATAACTATATGTATAATTAAATATAATTATATATAACTCTATTTATAACTAAATATACTATAGGTATAAGAACATATAATTATAAATAATTGTCTTTTACTATATGTATAACTATAAAAATATTATACATAACTATATTTAAATAAATAATTAACACCATTTATTTAATATACATATTATATATAATTCTATGTATAATTATATATAACTCTATATATAATTATACATAGAGTTATATATAATTATATATACCTCTATTTAATATATGTTTTGTTTTGGTGTGATGATAAATATGTTCATCCAAGGGTGTTAGGTCTTAGGTTCGAGGTACATAAGATAACTTTTCTGATTATTGGGGATAAGATAATTAATATATTGAATTATCTTTGACTCCATACTAAGTCGGAGCCTTGTGCAGTGAGCATTACCTTTATTTAGTTTTGTTTGGTAAGTTTTTTACTTTTTTTTTCAAAACAGAACTATGACCAGAAAAAATTAATTTCTTTAGTGCGTGGAAGCTCTTCATCATGCTCAATTGGATGCCATACTAGTAATCACATCTTTAGTCAGCTAAAAAGAAAATTGAGAAGTATTGCTCTATATCTAGCAAATGATTAGATTTTTGTCACCAGGTTATCGACTTTTTTCCACCATTAGAGTACATGTTAATTTTATGCTATTGCAACATGATTAGGTTCATTTGTAATCTTGCTTTTGTTATCATCAAGAAAATACTGGCTGGTTAAGAAGGAAATTCTTTGCATAATCTTCCTCATTTGGAATAAGGAAATATTCTTTGAACAATCCTCAGGGGGTGTTTTTTTATTTTCTATGTAAAAAGAAATATCTTTAAGCTTGATACTTGCATAAAACTAAGTATTACTTTTTATGAAGCCATAATACACAATAGCCTTATGGTTAGTTGAACTAGAAAGTTGATGGATTGTTTGACTCCCTCTATCAATGCCTTTTCCTCTCTATTGGTTAAAGGGACTTGCATCTACTCATGCTTAGGGATCATAAGATTAGTTGAGGTGTTAATCTAGCTTGAGAAACCCATGGCTTAAACTAGGTAATACTTTTTATGATTCAAATGTACGACTAAATTATGTTTTATGTGTGAAAAAACATCTTTATATTATTATTTGAAATGTTAAGTTTGTAAAAATAAACTATACAACATAAAAAATGGGGAGAAAATAAATAAAATATATATGTGAAAATATTGGTTAAGGAAGATGAAAATTGCCTTCACGAAAAGTGTCTTATATATCTTTAATAATCATGAATATATTTCTGAATGATTTATTCATAGCTACATGCTAGCTTATTATTATTATATACAAAAAATAAAATTAAAGCAATTATAAATCTTTAAGTTTGTTATTAATACAAATATGAGCTCACATCATAATTTTTATTTTATGGTTTTTAATCACTCATTACAAATGGGTTAATATGAAAATCTCATGTTTATTAGATGTGTGTTACACAAAAATAATAATTGATATTATGGTCTATTATTATTAATACCCAAAAATAATATTAATAGTCAAATAATCAAAAATGTCTTGAATCACTCAAAGAGAATAAAAGCAATTCCATATATATTTTCATATATTTGTGAATATAAATAGGACCACAACATACATCTTCTTGAGAGAACCTAATAAAAGATTAAAAATATTGATAACATTTTTAATATCAATCTTAAAGAATAAGAGAAAATATATTCTCATAATTTTCTTTATATCTAGTAGAGTTAACAATGGAAAACTCGTCGAGAAATAATCACATAAACATAAGTTGGAATAAAATAATTTTTTCATTTAAATATATTACTTAAAAACTAAAAAAATATTTAAATCATTGAGTTATTCGAAACTTTTATAAAAAAGATATTTAAATATAAAAATATTCAATTCATTAATATATATAATAATAGTATCAAATAGAGTAATATAACACAACTTTCCTCCGAATTATATTTATAGAAATAATATATTTAACTCAAAATAATCATAAAAATGCGAATCTTAAAGACTTTTCCAAATACATTTCATCATTTAAATCATTATGATTAAATGTATTATTAAAAATTAATTATTATTAAAATAAAACAAGAGTGAGATATAATCTATACTATAAGTATAAATACTTGTAGAGGCAAAAGTATAAAATAACAAGTTGAATAATTAGTAAGTCAATACATAATTCTTGAGATATTGAGGTATAAATGCTTTTAATTCAAAATAAGATCAAAGATAGATTGATAGATAGATAGGTAGATATATATATATATATATATATATATATATATATATATATATATATATATATTATAAAATATAAAATTAATTCACTAGAATAAAAAAATATTATTAGTTTCGTATTTATTCAAAAAAGCATAATTAAGTAACAAATAAAAAATAAAATTATAATAATATTTCTTTTTATAAAAAAAACACAATCATTACATAAAATAACAGTGGATTTAAATATATATGATTACAATATTTTAAAATAAATTTTCTTCTCTAATATCATCATTATTTTTATCTAGTATATTAGCAATTAGAAAGTTTTTACTAACAAATGATTGATTTCATATTAAATAAATATGAAATCATCACAATTTATATGAATTTTTATCTATAATAGTTAATGTCAAACTCAACTTACTCATATTATTATAAGTTCAGGCTAAATGATATTTAAGATTAAGAAAATATAAAAAAAAATTGACCACAAAATTCCTAAGAAAACCAAAATGTGAGTTAACTTGAAAACAATATCTTTAGCCTCACATAGATTGTCACGATGAAAAAAATCTTTAAAAAAATTATATCACTCAATTACTAATTTGTGGTAAAGATGAATTATAGTTATGTTTTTTTGAATACTATAATGGCCTAGAATGACACGAGATGACACAATTTATTTTCTTACTTTTAAAGAAACATTTGAACAAAATTCATGCCCCCTACAACATGAATGATAAATGATGTGATTAAATAATTGATAAGAAATACAATTTGAAAAAAAGAAAAGAAGATATAAATGTGATTAAGTAATTTGTAATCATAGTTGATTCATCCTAAAATGTCTTATAAAAAAAGTTTTCAAGTTGTCTTAAATGAATATTTTTTATAATCTCTAAATTTTTTATATGAAAATAAAATGGCTACATAAAATACAAGATAAATCAGTTTATGTTTTTTTCAAGAAAAATAAAAATTCTCACAATGTATATTATATAATATTATAATTTATAAAAAATTTTATTTCATATTCTTAGTGAATATCAATCATTTTTTAAAAATAATGTATAAATATATAAAAATTATTTTTTTCCTTATGAGATATGAATTATGTAATATGATAATACTTATTTATAAAAATAACAAAATAATAAAAGTCATCTTACATAATAATATTATATAATATTCTAGGTAATCTAGATAAAATATATTTTTATTAATATTCTCTTGGCATACAATAAAAATGCTAACATATTTCTTATGTGTACCTCATTATTAATAAAAATAATCTATTTTATGCTTAATTTCTTAATTTTTAAATTTATCAAAACAAAAAAATTAAACTGATAGTAAATACAAAAAGATTAATGAAAACCAAGCATCTAATTTATCCTCTAATATGACAAAAATAGGGATAGACAACATGATCAATTCTTAGAAAAGTCATCCACAAAGTTATATAAATCCTACAAAAATATCTAAAAAAAACATGGTTAACTCTGAAATTAAAATTAAGTTATTTAGCAGGATGACTCAAAATAATAATATTAACAATAATGTTATATCTTATTGTAGATCATATAATATTAGCATAAGCTAGTATGGCATCAGCTACTATATAAAAAGAGTTAAGAAAAATAGAAATTTACCAACAAAAAAATTGTTAACTCACGGATCAACAATGCAAAAGTTAATAATTAAATTTGAAAAAAAAAATATTATGAAACTTTAACCTTCTGAGAAGATGAAGAATGTGACAAACATAGAGAATGTTTTAAAAAACTTCACTCAATAAATTTATAGTATTTGTTGGCACATTATATGGTGAATTCTCAAAAAACCTAGTGGCATGCTTAACATTTTTTGATACTTATACCAATAGTAAAATTGAATTGTTAAGGAATACAATTCAAAGACTTTAAGTTAAGTGGAAAATAGAAAAGATAAAATAAATATACCAAAATAAAAAAACGAACATTGATACTATTTTACTAAATAAGAATCATAGTAATATTATTAACTATTATAAAATTAAAAACATTATAATGAGATAAAAATAAAATAATAAATAAATATATATAATGTATCATGTTAAAAATAGAGTGCACTCAAAAACTAAAGAATTAAAAGTATAAAAAATTTTAAAAATAATTATTTGAAAAAGTATGATTAGTACCACTAACTTCAAATAGTCAAGATAATACTTAATTAATAATAATGATGATACGTTGTATTATTGTTAACTCATAACAAATATGTGATAGCCATAGAGAAAATTTAGAATGCTACTTTCTAGAGCATAATAGCGATTTAGTGGGAAAATTTTATGATGAACCTCATGTTGGACTAATTGTATGGTGATTAACCTCTGATAAATAACCAAACATAAGTTGTCGCTTAGAGAGAGCAAAATGTTTAAAAGTACTGCATAGAATAAAAGCTAGGATGATGCTGAGGATGATCAATAACTATATGTTTAACTATATATGTATAATTATTTATAAATCTTTGTATAACTATATAAATCTCTTTATAACTATATTTTATTATATTTGTAACTATGTAAACTAATTTTATAACTATATCCACAACTATATATAACTATTTTTTTAACTTAATTATAATTTATAACTATATGTATAATTCTATATAACTATATTTCTAACAAAATATACTATATGTTTAATAATATATAACAATATTTAATTGTATTTTACTATATAAATATTTGTATAACTATGTAATACTCTATATAATTAAATATAACTATATTTTTAACTATGTATACATATATGTATTCATATAATTAAATCTATTTATTTGTTTTTAACTTTTTATACATTTATGTATAACTACTTAAAACCACTTGTATGAATATATCTATACATAACTATATGTTTAACTATATATAACTCTATTTTTAACTATATAAACTATTGGTATAAGAACATATAACTTTAAATATTTTTCTTTGTCTAAAATGTATAACTATAAAAACTTTATACATAAATATATTAAAATTCATAATTAATAACATATATTTACTAAATATTTTTATATATTAGTAAAAAATAATGTATTTTAGTATATCTATACCTATACATAAATATATGTATAAATATATGAAATTATATGAAAAAATATATATATCTACATGTATAAATATAAGCAAAACTATATGTGTACCTATATGTATAATCAAATGTAACAATATTTATAATTACATGTATAACAACATACAATAATATGTTTAATTATATGTGTATAACTATATATAAATATTTGTAAAACTAATAAAACTTTATATAATTAAATATAGCTATATTTTTAATTATTTATACATATATGAATACATATATGCAAATCTATATATTTGTTTATAACTTTGTATATATTTATGTATAACTAAATATAACAACTCGTATGAATATATATATATATATATATAACTGAATGTTTAATGATATATAAATTTGTATAACTATATATATTAAATGTATAATAACATATAACTATAAATAATTCTATCTTACAATATGTATAAATATAAATAATTTAATACATAACTATATTTAAAAATATAATTAACAACATATATTTAATATATATTTTTATATATTAGTATAAAAAATGTATTTTAGTATATCTTTACCTATATATAACTATATGTATAAATATATGAAATTATATGAAAAAATATATATACATACATGTATAAATATAAGTTTAACTATATGTGTAACTATATGTATAACCACATGTAACTATATTTATAATTATATGTATTAAAACATACAACATAATGTTTAACTATATGTGTATAACTATATATAAATATTTGTATAACTATAAAAAACTCTATATAAAAAAATAAAACTTTATTTTTAATTATGTATGCATTTATGTATACATATATGTAAATCTATATAATTGTTTATAACTTTGTATAGATTTATGTATAACTACTTATAACTACTTGTATGCATATATCTATATATAACTATATGTTTAACTATATATAACTATTTATAACCACATATACTATATGTATACTAACATATAATTATAAATGGGATAATACTAATTTATTGCACTAACTTGAAATTAAATGGCAAAAGATATAATATCAACAATATATAAGCACATAGCATGAGACTGTATGTCATTTAGGTTCATATAAAACAAATAAGACTCATAACTATATGTGCTAGACTCTCCTATGAAACCTCATAGGAGAGGCTAGCACAAAATTTTCTACTAATTATGAGAATGATTTTGTATGAGAATTATTTTGAACTGAATTTGATTTTTGTCTATGTGTAGCTAATAATGATGAGATTTTTTTTGTAGGTTTCAATTTTTTTTATTCTGGTTTTGTTCTTTGCTTTGTTGGTTAACTTAGCTAATAATGAATCTTTGCAGGACACATGATGTGAGATGAATGAAAAAATTCTGATTCAAAGCATTCAGACATTTCCACGGTCCTTCCAATGCATGGGTCCCATATTTATCGATTTCAGTTTGATCAAAAGGAAGCCTAGCTTATATCATCTTCATTAATCCTAAAACATTTTATTTTTGCACTCTTTTTCTCTCTAAACATCATTACTTGACATCATTTATATTTTTGTTGAATTTCTTTGACTATTAACTTTAATTTGTGTTTTTTCATGTTTATAATAACTATTTTTATATATCTGTGAATGTGTTTGTGTGTCCCCGATTTTTTTGGGTAGAGTTTTAGTCTATTATAAAAATGTAAAAGGCTTGGTTGGTCTTTCATAGCGCTGGGAACAACACCTTAGCTTCTTAAACTGTGAGATGAACCAAAAAATTAATTCCATGCATACACAGGTTTGTTCATGACACTCTTATTTTGTGTAAATCTTATTTGTCGCAGTTAAGATATGTGACTGCTTATTATCAGTTATTTGTTTGTAAATGTAGTATGTTATGCTCCATGTGCAGGTGTAACAATATTCTCTATTTGCGTGGTGTAACAAAGAAAAAAGAATTAGTAATGCTGACCATGCTTGAGATCCATATATGCATGTTTTTTATGTCCTAGATTATTTTCTTTTGTTGTCTTTGATGGTAAGTGTATTTGCATGAAAGTAAAAGTGTGTGTATCATCTAAAACTATTGATTATATATACGTACATATAATACTATAGTATATACATGCAAATATACTTGGTATAAATGTATATATATACTAAGTATATATCTATGTATATACTGAGTATATAAGTAGGTATATACTAAGTATATATGTTCATACATACTGAGTATATTTGCACGTATATAATCAGTATATACATACATATATACTATAGTAAATACGTATGTATATACTAGGTATATAAGTACTTTTATACTATAGTATATACGTATGTATATACTCGGTATATACGTACTTTTTTACTGTAGTATATACGTATGTATATACTCAGAATATATGTACTTTATACTGTAGTATATACATATGTATATACCGAGTATATACATATGTGGGTACATTAATTTATTCGTAGACATGTATATATTGTCATACACACACACACACACCCATTTACACACAGACATAGTTTTTAACATATAATTGCTTGGGCTGGTCTGGTCATTATCATGCATTGCTTATTGATGCAGGTAATAAAAGTCATGGATCTTAGTCTTTCTCTAAAGTTTTGGTATGAAGATATTTCTGGTCCAGGCTAGCCTAGGCAGATAGAGGTTGGTGTTAAAAATCTTAGTAATTATGTTAATTTGCAAATATCACATGGTACAAAGTGAACGTATGAGTAAATATGTTTTTTTGCTCTAGGTTCTGCAATGATTGGTTCTAATTGTACTAGGTCATAGGATGATGATGCTCGTTTAGTGTCGTGTATTTCTGGTATAGGAGGAATATCATGTCCTATTTTGGAAAAGTAGCTGACCGCCTCGTCAAAAACTCGCTCAATTTGAAAATGAGTGGTTGGCACGGAAGTTCATCTGTTGAGCATCATCAACTGCTTGACTTTTATTATCAGCAGTAGCAGTGGTGGCAACAACGGTGGTAGTGGCGGCGGCAGCGTCGATGGCAATAGCAGCGACAGTGGTGGTAGCGGTGACAATAGTGGCAGCGGCAGTGACAATGACGATAGTGGCAGGAGTGGCAGGAGTGGCAGCGACAGCAGCAGTAGTAGCAACACAACAAATACGATATATTTGTACATATAATTTTGTAGTATTTTATGAACATATATACTGAGTATATATCTACATAGTATATATGTACACATAATACTATAGTTTTTATGTACATATACTACAGTAATATATGAACGAGTGAAATGCTAGTATATATGTACATATATACTATAATATTATATATTTATCAAAACATAATTTTTATTTATTTATTTTGATTTGATTTAGTGGTTTACATTTCTTCTATATATGATACCGCATTATTCACCATATAAAGCTTGTATAAGTGAAGGTTTTCACTAGACATGATGTACCGTGACTTGGAGAGCTTTGTCGCGGCAGAAAGATAATGATCAGAGGAGTAGAGGGAGATAAAACAACATCGATGTATAGATATATTATACTTTATGCACTGTCGGGAGATATATTGCTGAATAAGATGTAATAAAATTTTGTTATTTTGTTATTTTAATAATGTAAAATATTGTATTTGAATAAGTTATTGAATGATTTTATTTTTTGTTAATTATAAATTATTATTTTTAGTTTTAGTTTTTATTCAATTTAATATAAAAATATAAAATTATTTAATTAAAATTTTTATAAAAAATTAAATTTTGAAAATAATTTTGAAATTAAAATAGCTAGGGAATTTTTCCCTTTCTAATTTAGCAAGGGAATTTTCCCTAGCTAATTTAGCTAGGGATATCTTTATTTTAGCAATAGATTTTTTTAGTCGCTAAATTAATTTTACTAGGGACTATTTCTGTTGCTAATATTTAGCGATGAGTACTTTAGATTGGGATAGCATCAGTCGTTATATCCGTTTAGTGATGGAAACTATCATTTAGCTTGCTAATTTAGGTAGGGAAAATATCTTTTTTAGCTAGAGATTTTTCGTTGCTAAATTATTTGCTAGAGATTTTTCGTTGCTAAATTATTTGCTAGAGATACTTTCCCTCGTCATATCCCATTTAATCATGGTAAAATGGACATTTAGCTAGGGAATTGTCCCTAGCTATATAAGATTTTTCTTATAGTGTATAGATAAAGAAATAGATAGATAGATAGACAAATGGACATATAAATACATAGAGAGATAGATAAACAAATAGAAAAAAAAATAGATAGACGCATAAATAATAAATAGATAGAGAGGGAGAGAGAGAAATAGATAGATAGATAGATAGATAAATAAATAAATAGATAGATAGATATATAGATAGATAGATAGATTGATTGATTTTAAGATAAATAGACAGATAGATATACAGATAAATAGATAGATAGATAGATATATATATATATATATACTGATAGATAGATAGATATATTTATAAATAAATAGATAGACAAATAGATAGACATAAAGATATCTAGATAGATAAAAATATAGAAAGTAAAATATATAGATAGTTAATAGACAAATATATAGAAAAATAGATAGATTGATTAATAAAATGATAGACAAAAAAATAGATAGACAAATAGACAGATGGATAGACAAATAAATACACAAAAAAAAATTAAATAGATAGATAGATAAATAGATAGATAAATAGTAAGATACATAGTTAAATAGATAGATAGATAGATAGACAAATAAATAAATATATAGATAGATAAATATATAGATAGATAGATTGATGTGCAAATAGATAGACAAAAAAATAGATAGATAGATAGATAAATAAATAGGTACACATATAGATAGAAATAAAGGTAGATAGATTGACAACAGATAGATAGAAAGATAGATATTGAGATGGATAAAATCATAAATAGACAGATAGATAGGTAGATAGATATACAGATAGATTGATTGATAGATAGTTTGATGTATTGATAAACAGATAGATACACAAATAGATAGATAAATAGATAGACAGACAGATAGTTAGTTTGATTGATAGATAGAAAGATAAATAGTTAGATAGATAAATTGATAGATAGATATATAGATAGATAGATAGATAATTTGATAGATACAAAGCTTCATATATAGATAGATATATAGAAAAATAGATAGATAGATAGATAGACAGATATATAAATGGATAGATAGATTGATAGATTGATGGATAGATAGTCTAATAGATAAACAGATAGATAGGTAGATAGATAGATAGATAGATAGATAGATAGACAGATAGATAAATAAATAGATCGGCATATTAAAGACACATAGTTAGACAAATAAATTTATAGATAGATAGGCAAATAGATAGACAAATAGATAGACAAATATATAGACTTATAGATAGAAAAATGGATAGACTAATAGATAGAAAGATAGATGGACAAATAGATATATAAATAGATATGTAAACAAAAAAATATACAGATATATAAACAGACATGTATATATATATATACACACAAATAGATAGAAAGATAGATAGATAAATAAATAATTAGATAGAAAGATAGACAGATTGTTAGACGGAAAGAATGACAAATAAATAGATAGATAGATTGATAGATAGATACATAGAAAGAAAGTTAGATAGATAGATAAATAAGCATATAGATAGACAGATAAATAGACAACTAATTTGATAGGTAGATAGACATATAGATAGAAAGTAAGAAATAATGTTAGACTTATAAATAAACATATAGATAGACATATAGATACATAGATAGAGAAATAGATAGCTAGATAGAAAGATTGACATATACAAAAATATAATTTGATAGATAGTTAGATATATAGATAGATAGATCAAGAGACAGGTAGATAGACAAATAGATATAGATTGATAGATAGATTGATAAACATATAAATAGATAGATAGACAGATAAATAGAAAGATAGACAGATAGATTAATAGAAAAATAGACAAACAGATAGATATTTACATAGATAGATAGACAGAAATATCGATAGGCAGACATCAGATAGGTAGAAAGATAGAAAGTTAGACAGATAGATATATAAAAAGATAGATAGATAAACAAATAGTCATACTGGTATACACACAGATAGATAGACTGAGAAATAAATCAATAGATATACAGATAGATAGTCATATAGATAGACATATAAACAAAAAGATAGATAGATAGATAGATAGGTACATAGGTAGAAAGATTGACAGAGATATAGATAGACAAATATACATGTAGATTGACAAAAAGATAGACAGACAAATAGATAAATAAATAAATAGACAGAAAGAAAGACAAACAAATTAACAAAAGAGCGATATACAAAAAGACATAAAAATAGATAGATAGACACACAGATATATATATATATATATATATATATATATATATATATATATCGATAGATAGATATACAAACAGTTAAAAAGAGAGATAGAAAGTCATATAGAAAGAGTGATAGATAGACAATTAGAAAGAATGATAGAAAGAAAGGAAGATAGATTGATAGATATAAAGATGAACATATAGATAGATAGTTAGTTAGATGGAAAGATATACGTATAGATCGATAGATAGATAAATAGATAGATTTATGAAGATAAAAAGATATAGTTAGACTAATAGATAGATGAATGATTGATTAATAAATTGACAGACAGATAATAGATAGATAGATGGATTGATAGATACATAGTTAGATTGTTATATAGATAGGTACATAGAAATATAGATAGACAGATAGAAAGATAAATCATTAGATAGATATATTGACAAATAGATAGACACATAGTTAGAGAGATATATAGCTAGATAGAAAGAAAGATAGTTAGAAGGATTGATTGATTAACAGATAGTTAGATAGACAGATAAAAAAATTGATACATTAAAAGACAAATAGATAGATAGATCTATAGACAGACAAAAAGACAAATACATAGATCAATAGATAGATAGACAAAAGGCATATAAATAGATAGAAAGATTGAAATAGATATTGCCAGGCAAATAGACATGTAGATAGACAAAAAGATAGATAGACAAGTAGATAGACAAATAAAAAAAGATAAAGATAAATTGGCAAAAAAGAGATAAACAGATAGATATATAAAAAGTGAGATCGATAGACAGATAGATAGATAGACTTTTAGATAGATAGGTAGACTAATAGATAGAAAGACATATAGAAAGACATATATAAAAGAAAGATAGGCATACAATTAGAAAGATAGATAGAAAAAAAGATAAAAAGACAAATACATAGACAAAAAGATATACGTATCGATAGATAGATAGATATAGATAGATAGATAGACATATATATAGATAGATAGATGAATATCGAAACATATAGAGAGTCTAATAATAAGATGGATGATTAATTGATGTATAGATAGATAGATAGATGGATAGATAGACAAACAGATAGAGAGACATATAGATAGACAGATAGATAGATACGCTGATAGATAGATAGATATATAAGCAAATATTAGATAGATAAAAATACTTAAAGATAGTTAAATAGATAATATGTTGATAGAGAGATAGATAGACAGATTAATTTCCAAAAACATAGATAGATAGATAGATAGGTAGATAGATAGATAAACATTTAGATAGATAGATAAATAGCCAATTAGATAGATAGATAGATAGATAGGCATATTTTTAGACAAATAGATACTCAAATAGATAGATAGTTTGATAGAAAAATAAATACACAAATAGATAGAATAATAAATAAATTGATAGATAGACATATAGATAGACAAATAGATAGACAGCAAGAAAGATAGACAGATAATAGAATGATATTAACAAATATATAGATAGATATACAGATGGATAAACAAATATATTGATAGTTAGATAGACAGAAAGATAGATAGTTTGATAAATAGATAGATATACAAATAGATTTATAGATAAATAGATAGATAGATAGATAAATCAATCGATTGATAGATAAATAGATAGAAAAAAATATAGATAGAAAAATAGTTAATGAGATAGATAGATAGATATATTAATAGATAAATAGATAGAGAGAGAGAGACAAAAAGATAGGCAGACACAAACAAACAAATAGACAAATAGACACAATGATTGATAAATATATAGATAGACAAATAGATAGACATATTAATAGATAGAATGATAGATAGAGACAAAGATAGATAGGCAGAAAAATAGATAGATATCTATATACAGATAGATAGATATATAGATAGAAAAACATATAGAAAGATAGATAGAATGACATATAGAACGATAGATTGACAGAAAAATATATAGATAGATTGATAAATTAATATATAGATGAATATATAGATAGATAGATAAATAATTAGATGATTAGATAGATAGATAGATAGATATATAGAGATATAAATATATAGACATATAAATATATAGACGAAAAGATAAAAAGATAGATAAATGTATATATTAATAGATAGATTTACGGATATATTGACAGAGAGATAAACATATAGATAGATAGGTAGATATATATAAATAGATATGGAGATAGATAGATAAATATATAGATAGATAGTTAGATCGATAAATATATTTATAGAAAGATTGATAGATAGATTTATAGATAGATTGATAGAAGATTGATAAATAGATTGATATATAGAGACAGATAAATTGTTAGAAAGATAGATTGGTAGATTAATATACAGATAGATAGATAAATATATAGATAGATAGATAGATTATTATAAAATAAATAGAAATATAGATATAAGATTGATTGATAAATCAATATGTAGTTAAAGAGATAGATAAATAGATAGACATATAATTAGATAGATCCATTTTTTAATAGATAGATAGATAGAAATATAGATAGATATATAAATATATAGACATATATATAGACTGATACATAAATAGTTAGATAGACAAATAGATAGATAGAAAAATAAACAAATAAATAGATAAATAGACATTAAGATACATAAATAGATATATAGATAGCCAGATAGATAGATAGAAAGATAGAAAGATACATACATAGATAGATAGATAGTAAGATAATACATAGATAGGCAGATAGATAGATAGATAGATTTATATATAGACAGACAAATATATAAATATATATATAAATAGATAAATATATATATATAAGATTCATAGATAGATAGATATAGATAAACAGATAGATCGATAGATAGATTGATAGATATATAGATAGATAGATAGATACATGGATAGATTTATAGATAGATAGACATATAGATAGATAGATAGATAGATATACAGATAGATAAAAAATTTAGATAGACAGAGAGTTAGAAAGTTAGATAGATAGATATATAGTCATATAGAGAGTAATATAGATAGATAGAAAGATAGATATATAGACAGATAGTTAGACATATATATATATATATATATATATATATATATATAGACAAATAAAAAATCATAGAAAGACATATAGATATATAGATAGGTAGAGAAACAGATAAACAAATAGATAGATAGACAAGTAGACAAATAGATAGTTAGTATGATAGTAAGATAGATAGATAGATAGATATATTTATATATAGATAAATAAATAGATAGATAGATAGATGTATAGATAGATAGATAGACATATAGACTGATAGAAAGATAAATAGATAGAATGATAGACAAATATATAAACAGATATAAAATTAGATAGACATACAGATTGATAAATATATATATACATATAGATACACATACATATAAATAGTTAGATTGAAATATAGACAGAAAGATATACATGCAAATAGAAAGTAAGATAAAAAGATAAATAGACATCCATATAGACAAATAGAAAGATAGATAAAAACACATATAGATAGGTAGATAGATTATTGGATAGATAGAAGGATAGATAGATAGATATATAGACGTATACAATAGATAGATTGATTGACAAATCGATAGATAATTAGATAGACAGATAGATAGTCAAATAGATAGACATATATATATAGATAGATAAAAAGATAGATAAATAGAAAGGTAGATAGAAATATATATAGATAGACATAGATAGATATATAGACATAAAGATAGACACATAGATAGATAGACAAAAAGATATAAAAATAGTGAGACAGATAGATTATAGATAGACAGATAGATAGACATGCATATAGATAGATAGATCGATAGATAGACATGCATATAGATAGATAGATCGATAGATAGACAAACACATAAGCATATATAAAGACAGATAGATAGATAAACAAGTAGAAATACAATTATATAGACAAATAAATAGATAGTAGACAGATAGTTAGATAGAAAGATAGACAGACAGATAGACAAAGAGATAGATTGATGGATAGACAAATTTACACATAGACAGATATATAGATATATTGATTGATTGACAAATAGATAGATAAATAGATAGATAGATAGACAAAAATACAGATAGATAGATAGCTAAATAGATAGATAGACAGACAAATATTTATACTGATAGATAGATAGAAAGATAAACAAATAGTTATATTGATTGATAGAAAGAAAAATAAAATAATATTCATTTAGATAAATAGATAGAAAGACAAATAAATATAAAGACAGACAGATATATAGATAAAAAGATAAAAAATAGATAGAGATAGATAGAGTAACCTAAAGACTGAAAAATAGTCAAATAAAGAGACAGGCAGACATTTAGATAAATAGATAGATAGTTAGAGAGATAGATATATAGATAGATAGTTAGTTAGTTAGATAGATAGATAGACAAATAGATAAATAGATATAAAGATAGATAGACATATAGATAGAAACACAGATAGATAACTAGATAAGCAAATAAATATATATACAAATAGATAGATAGATAGACAGACTAATAGATAGACATATAGATTGACAGATAAATATATCGATAGATAGATAGACTAATAAATAGATAGATAGATATATAGACAGATAGACAGATAGTTATATATACATATAGATAGATAGATATATAGACATATAGATAGAAGATTGATAGATAGATAAATAGATAGATAGATAAATAGATAGATAGACATATAGTCAGGCAGATAGACAAATAGACCGATAGATAGACATACATATAGTTAGACAGATAGATAGTTAGTTAGATAGATAGAAAGATAGACATATATATAAATAGATTGATTGATAGATAGACAAATAGATTAGATAGATAGATAGATAGAGAGATAGATATATGGATAGATAGGTATATAAAAAGACACATATATAGACATATAGGTAGATAGATAGATAGAGAGATAGATAGGTTAATAGATTGATAGATATATAGATAGTTAGATAGATAAAAAGATAAATAGATAGACAAATAGATAAAAAATTGATAAACACATAGACAGACAAATAGATAGACATATAAAAGGTCATATAGAAAGGCAGATAGATAGATAGATAGACAAATATATAGATGA
>JAREIK010002335.1:0-148569 GCA_029783825.1 Sapria himalayana | reverse complement strand
ATTATCTAACTATCTATCATCGTATATAATATATATATATATCATCTATCTATATCCATCTGTCAATCTATATATCTATCAACTTATCTATCTTTATATCTATCTATCTTTCTATCTATCTATGTTTCTATCAATCTATATGTCTATTTACTTATCTATCTATATATCTATATATCTATTTGTCTATCTATCTATAGATCTATCTATCTATCTATTTAGCTCTCTATCTACCTATATATCTATGTATGCATCTTTCTATTTGTCTAACTATCTATCTATTTGTTTATCTATATATCTCTCTATCTATCTATCTAATAGTCTATTTGTATAAAAGTCTATGTGTCTATCCAATAATCTTTCTATTTATCTATCTATTTTTCTATCTATCTATTTAGCTAACTATCTATAAGGCAATCACATTATTTGTATATCTGTCATAATATAGATAGATAACTTTCTCTGTCTATCTAATAGCTAACTATCTATTTGTTTATCTATCTATCATTATATATATATTCGGGTCTATATGTCTAACTTTCTCTTTATCTATTTGTCTATCTATCTATGTATCTATTTTCCTATCTAACAATCTATCAATCTATCAATTTATATATCTGTTTATCTTTCTATTTATCTAATTCACTAACTAACTAACTAAATATATATTTATCTATCTATTTGTATATCTATCAAACTATTTAACTATATTTCTTTCAATTTGTATATTAGTCTATTTATCTATATCTCTATCTCATTATTTGTGTATTTGTTTATTTATCTACTTGTTTATTTGACTATATCTCTATCTATCAATTTGTTTTTCAGTATATATATCTATCTGTCTTTCTGTGAATCAATCTAACAATCAATCTATCTATGTGTCTATCTATCTATCTATCTATCTATTTTTATATCAATTTATCAATTTATCAATCCATCTATATAGCTATATGTCTATCCATCTATCTATATAATTGTCTAAGTATTTAATTGTCTTTCTATCTATTTATCTATCTGTCTATCTATAAACCATTTAACATTCTATTAGTCAATCAGTCTTATCATCTATCTGTCTATCTATTTATCTATTTATGTCTCTTTATGTATATGTGTCTATATATAAATCTGTCTATTTCTCTATCCATCTATCTTTCTATTATATGTTTGTTTATCTATCTATCTATCTTTATATCTATTTGTGTTTCTATCTATTTGTTTATCTTTATTTTTTATATCTGCCTATGTTTCTATGTGTCTATATATCTATCATTCTATCTATCTATTAATCTATCTATCTATTAATCGATCTATCTAGCTATCTATTAATTAATCAATCTATGTATGTATGTATCTATCTATTTATTTGTCTGGCTACCTGTCTTTAATCTATTTGTCTATCTGTCTATCTATCTATCTGACTATTTGATTATCTATCTATTTTTCTATTTGTCTATATGTCTATTTATCTATCTATCTGTATATTTGTCTCTCAATAGATTTGTATATATCTATCTATGTATTTACCTATATCTATATGTCTATCTGTATATCTATAAATGTTCCTATTTATATTCCTATCTATTTGTTTATCTATTTATCTATCTACATATTTGTCAATTTATATATATTTCTATTTTTCTATTTGTCTATTTGTGTGTGTGTGTGTGTGTATCTTTCTTTCTTTCTTTATTTCTTTTTGTCTATCTTTCTATTCATCTTTTAGATTATCATTCTATCTATTTATGTGCCTATAGGGCAATCTATGTATCTATCTATCTGTCTATATGTTTATTTTTCTATATGTCTATATGCATATCTCTATTTCTAGTTATCTATCTATTTTTCTATCTGTCTATCTATCAATCTTTCTATATGTTTATCTATCTATTTAACTATTTTTCAATTAGTCTATCTGACTATTTGAGTATCTTTCTATGTCTTTCTTTCTTTCTATATGTCTATTTGTCTTTTGATCTATTAATTTATCTGTTGATCTATCTAATTGTCGCCTAATTATTTATCTATATATCTATATTTCTGTCTATCTATCTATCTATCTAACTATCTAAATATCTATTTATCTATCAATCTATTAGTCTATCTATCAGTCTATCTGAATATCTATAAACATTTTTATGTGTCTATCTATCTATTTATTGATCTATGAATTTTCCTATCTATTTATCTTTATATCTATATATATGTGTATCTATCTATATGTCTATCTGTATATCTACTAATCTATCTATCTATCTATTTGTTTCTTTGTCTATCTATCTGTTTGTTTCTTTGTCTATCTATATATTTATATGTCTATCTGTATATCTATACATTAATCTTTCAATTTATATGTATATCTATCTATCTATATATTTGTCTATATCTCTGTATGTCTATCTCTCAATCTATGTATATGTCTACCTATCTATCTTTTTATCTATCCATCTAATTGTCTAACTATCTTTTAATCTATGAGCCTATCAGTCACTCTATCTATATATATATATATATTTATATCCATCTATCAATCTATATATCTGTCGATTTGCATCTATCTATTTCTATATCTATCAGTCTATCTATTTATCTATATGTCTAACTATATATCGATCTATCTATATATTTATATATCTATCTATCCATCAAACAATATATATATCTATTTGTCTGTCTATCTATCTGTCTATCTGTTAATCTATCTATCTATCTATGTATCTATTTATATATCTATCTGTCTATATATCAATTTGTATATCTATCTATCTATCTATTTGTCTATCTATCTATTAATCTATCTATCTATCTATCTATCTATCTTTTTATCTATCCATTAGTCTATTAGTATATAACTCTATGCATCTAGAAATCTATTTGTCTATCTGTTAATTTGTCTAATTATCAATCTATCTATTTATATATCTTTTTATCAATCTGTTAATTTGTCTATCTTTCAATCTATCTATTTGTCTTTCTATCTATTTATCTAACTATCTATAAGTCTATAACATTATCTGTATATCTGTCTGTCTATCTATCTTTATATCTTTATATCTATATATATGTCTAACCTTCTATTTGTCTATCTGTCTATCTATCTATTTATCAATCTATTAATCTAACTATTTGTTTTTCTTTCTATTTGTATAATTCACTAACTAACAATAAATCTGTCTATCTGTATATTTGTCTATCTGTCAAACTATTTAACTATCATTCTATCTATTATTCTATCAGTCTATCTCTCTATCTCTCTATATCTCTATCTATCTATCTATAAGTTTTTTTCGTATATTTTCTATATACATTTTTGTTTATTAGTCTATATGTCTATCCATGTATCTATCAATCTATCTATTAGTCTATCAATCAATCAATCAATCAATCGGTCTATCTATCTATTTATTTATATGTTTATCTATTTCTCTATCTATTTATTTATCTATCTATGAATTTATCAATCTATCTATATATCTATATGTCGATCTTTCAATTTATCTAATTATCTAACTATCTAATTATTTATCTATCTATTTATCTATCTACCTATCTATCAAACTATCTAACCAATTAGTCAATCTGTCTAATCATCTATTTGTTTATCTATTTTTCTATTTATGTCTTTTTGTGTATATGTGTCTATCTATCAATATGTCTATTTGTTTATTTTATCTATCTTTCTATCTTATGTTTGTTTATCTATTTATCTATCTATCTATGTATCTATCTATCTATGTATCTATCTATTTTTATTTCTATCTATCTCTGATTCTATCTGTCTATTTATCTGTCTATCTATCTATCTATCTATCTCTTTATCTATCTGTCTATTTATGTATCTATCTATCTGGTTATCTGGCTATCAATCTATCTATTCATCTATTTGTTTATATGTCAATTAATCAATCAATCAATTAATCATTCAATCTATCTGTCTTTATGTCTATCTATTTAATTGTCTATCTATCTATCTATCTTTTATCTGTTTATCTATCTATCTATTTCCACATGTATCTATCTTTCTATGTATATATCTATCTATCTATCTATCATAATATTTTACTAACTATCTATTTATCTATCAATTTATGCATATATCTATATATCTATATATCCATATATCTATATATCTATATATCTATGTATATATCTACATATCTTCCTACCTGGCTATCTATCAATCTGTCTATATATCTATAATTTTATCTGACTATCTATCATTTACTCTATTTGTCTATATATCTGTCCATCTGTCAATATTTCTATCTATTAATTTATCTTTCTATATGTCTATCTACTAATCTATCTATCTATCTTTATATCTATCTTTCTATCTATATATCTATTTATTTATCTATCTATCTATTTGTATATAGCTATGAGTCAATCTATCTATCTATGTAACTATCCACCTTTCTATCTATCTATATTATTTTCTAACTATCATCTTGTCTAACTATTTATTTGTATATCAATTTATTTCGTTATCTAGCTAATTATCCAACTATCTATTAGTCTATTAGTTTATAAGTCTATCTGTCTATTTTTTTATTTATCTATATATCTATCTACCCATCTATCTATCTATCTATATATCGGTCTATTTGTTTATTTACCTATTTATCTATCTATTTAACTATCAATCTAACTATTTATCTTTCAGTCTATTTGACTATTTTTCCATCTTTCTTTCGATGTCTATATATTTATCTATCTATATACTTATCTATCTATATATCTATCTGTCTGTCTATCTATCTATCTGTTTAACTATCTAACTATCTATTTTTTTATCAGTATATTAGTCTATCTATCTGACTATCTTTATATGTGTTTATGTGTCTATCTAACTATTTATCTATCTGTTTATCTATCTTAATATCTATCAATCCATCTATCTTTATATATTTCTATCTATTTATCCATTTATCTCTATATATCTATTTATTTTTCTATATGTATATCTCTCTATCTCTCTCTATGCTTTTTAATTTATCAATATATTAGTCTATGTGTTTATCTATCTATCTATTTCTTTAATTATCTATATATCTATCTGTCAATATGTTTATTTATCTATCTTTCTATCTATATTTCTAACTATATATCTGTCAATCAATCAATCTATCTTTATGTCTATTTATCTACCTATCATTTTATATGTAAATCTATATATTTATCTATTAGTATATCAATCTATATGTTTATCTAGCTATCTATCTACCTATTTATCTATATGTCTATAAGTTTATTTATCAATCTAAGTAACTATTTAACTATCTATCTTTTTAACTGTCTATTCATCTAACTGTTTAACTATCTTTATGTCTATTAGTCTATCAGTCAATATATATATCCATCTGTCAATCTGTATATCTATCTATTTGTCTATCTATCTATTTATCTATCTATCTCTCTATGTATATATCTATCTATATGTCCACCTACCTATCTATCTATATATCTATTGGTTTTTCTAATTACCTATCTATCTGTCTGTCTATCAATCTATTTGTTAATCTGTCTATCTAACTATCTATGTATCTATATATTTGTCTATATGTTTATCTATCAATCTATATTTCTATCTATTTGTCTATCTTTCTATCAATCAATCTTTTTATCATTTATCTATATATGCCTCTATCTGTGTATTAGTCTATCAGTCTATAACTCTATGTATCTTTCCATCTATCTATATCTCTATCTATCTATTTGTGTTACTATCTATATGTTTATCTCTATATCTGTATATCTATCTATCTGTTTAACTTTCTATCAATATATCTCTCAATATGTCAAACTTTCTATTTATCTATTTTTCTATTTGTCTATGTATCTATTTGTCTATCTATCAATTTGTCAATCTAGTAATCAATCTATCTATTTATCTTTCTATCTATATAATTCACTAACTAACTATAAATACATCTGTTTATCTGTCTATTTGTCTATATATCTAACTATTTAACTATCTTTCTATCTACTAGTCTATCATTATATCTATCTTATATCTATCTCACTATCTGCCTATATGTATGTCTATCTACCTGTTTATTTGTCTCTCTATCTATTTATTTATTTATATATCTATATATATGTATATTTGTTTATCTATCAATTAGTCAATCAGTCTATTAGTCTATCTATCTATCTATTTTTCTATCATTCTATCTATATATCTATCTATTTTATATCTATCTTTTTATCTATAAGTCTACCTATCTTTATATCTATCTATCTATCTATCAATTTATCAATCTATCTATATGTCTATATGTCTATCTATCTACTATATAATTGTCTAACTATCTAATTATCTATCTATTTATCTATCTGTCTATCTATCAAAATATCTAACTACCTATTAGTTTATTAGTCTAATTGTGTATTTGGTAATCTATCTATCTATTTATGTCTCTTTTTGTCTAAGTGTCTATCTATTAATTTGTCTATTTTTTTTATCTGTCTATCTATCTATCTTATGTTTGTTTATCTGTCTATTTATCTATCGATCTATTTGTCTATTAATCTTTTTTCTATCATCTATGTTTCTGTGTCTATATGTCTGTTTATCTATCTATCTGTCTCTCTGTCAATAAATGTATCTATCTATCTATTTATGTATGTATGTATCTATCTATCTACCTATCTATATATCTCTCTATGTGTCTATATGTCTATTTGTATAGCTATCAATCTTTCTATATATCTAATTGTTTACCTGTCTATTTGTCTATCTATCTATTTGTCTATCTGTCTATAAATTTATCTATCTATTTATATGTCTTTTTGTCTATATGTCTATCTATCTATCTATCTATTATATGTTTATCTATATATTTGTGTATCTATCTATCTATTTATTTGTATATCTATCTAAATATTTATCTATCTATTTATCTATCTATCTATTTGTATATATATCTATATATTTATCTATATATATACTTATTTTTCTATCTAGTTTTTTATCTATCTATCTACCCATATTTGACTATATATTTATATATATATTTCACTATTTATCTTTATATCTGTCTATCTTATATCTATCTATCTATCTATATGTCTATCTACATATATTCTATCTATCTATCTAAATACATATCTATATCTTTATGTCTATTTGTCTATCTTTTTATATATCTATTTGTATATATGTCTATCTTTCATTCTATCTTTCTATTTAACTATCTATATTTCTATCTATCTGTATAACTATCTAACTTTCTTTCTTTTTATTACTCTATTAGACTATAAGTAAATCAATTTATCTATCTATCTATATATCCATCTATTTATTTATTTGTCTATCTAACTGTCTATTTGTATATCGATATATTTATTTATCTATAACTATTCAACTATATATCAGTCTATTACTCTATTAGTTTATCTATCTATTTATTTATCTATCTTTATATTTTTATTTCTGTGTATATATTCACCAATCAATCAATCAATCTGTTTGTCTACCTTTCTATTTATCTATCTATTTAATTATATTTTCCTCACTCTATCTGACTATTTGAATATTTTTCTATATGTATTTCTATCTATCTATATATCTATCTATTTTTTAACTATCTAACTATCTATCTATCTATCATTCAATCAATCTATCTTTCTATTATTCTAACTATCTAACTATCTATATTTATATCAGTCTATTTTATTATCTATCTTTCTATCTATCCATTTACATATCTATAAATGTGTTTATATGTTTATCTATCTATTTGTTTATAAATCTATTTGTCTATCAATCTATCAATCTATCTATCTATTTATCTATCTATCTATTTATCTACCTGTCTATCTATCTATCTATCTATCTATTTGTCTATATGTCTATGTCTCTATCTCCCTATCTACCTTTGAGTTATTTAGCCTATAGTCTATGTACCTATCTGATCAATCTATCTAATTGTTTATGTGTCTATTTGTCCATATGTTTATCTATCTATCTATCTTTATATCAATCTTTTACCTATATATATATATATCTATCTATTTTTCGAACTGTCTATCTATCTATCTATCAATCTATCTATCTATCTTTCTATTTGTCTAACTATCTAACTATCTATATTTATATCAGTCTATTTTACTATCTATCTTTCTATCTATTTAAATATTTATAAATGTGTTTATATGTTTATCTATATATTTGTCTATAAATCTATTTGTCTATCTATCTATCTATTTATCTATCTATTTATCTATCTATTTGACTACCTGTCTATCTATCTATCTATCTATCTATTTATCTATCTATCTATTTGACTACTTTTCTATCTATCTATCTATCTATCTATTTGTCTATATGTCTATGTCTCTATCTCCCTATCTACCTTTGAGTTTTATAGCCTATAGTCTATGTACCTATCTATCAATCTATCTAATTGTTTATGTGTCTATTTGTCTATATGTTTATATATATATATATATATATCTATCTATCTTTATATCAATCTTTTATATATATATATATATATCTCTATTTGTCTGTCTATATGTCTATCTGTCATCTATCTATCAATCTATCTATCAAGGAAAAACTACAACTCATAAAAATTATGAACGGTGTGAAGGTGATACAATAGCTTATGCTACTAAATTACCAGGTCCATACCATACCATGGTTATGGATGCAGGTGGACCTCACTTGGTCTTTGACACTATGGAGGAGAGTCCAAATCTGATATCAATAAAATTGTATGAGATGTTACAAGTGATCGCTCGAGCATTGTGGCCAAGGTGTGAAAAGTACTTACTATTATCTATAATAGCTCGATTGTTGAATATTAAGTCAGAATATCATTTACCAGAGAGATGTTATGATTCCTTATTTGAATTTATGAAAAAGCTACTACCTTTGAAAAACACATTGCCAACAAATTTTTATGAAACGAATAAGGTGGTTAAAGGATTGGGTATTCCTATGGACAAAATTGATTGTTGTGAGCATGGGTGCATGATATATTGCGATGTAGATAGCAATTTCAAGTGTTGCAAGTTATGTGGGAATCCTCACTACAAAAGTAGGAGAAAGGAGTCAACAAAACACTTGGGTGATGTTCTGTATAAAAGGATGTATTATTTTTCTCTCATTCCTAGGCTACAGAGATGGTATGTTTCAAAAACAACTGCAAAGGATATGCGTTGGCATGATGATCATGAGAAGGACGATTGTGTTATGAATCATCTATCTGACTCGAAGGCTATGTTTCATTTTGACCAGTTGCATCCTTCATTTTCCGCGGAGAGATGATATGTCAAGTTGGGATTATGTAGAGATGGATTCCAACCATTTAGTTAATCGAGTAAGCAATATTCATGTTGGCTAATCATTGTAACACCATAAAATTTTTCATTGGGGATGTGTATGCCCTACTAAAATTCACCATATTACCGACCAATTATTTGGTTGGAAATTCGGTGTTTATTGGTCGGCAAACCTAAAACCGTCCATTTACTAACCATAATATTTGGTCGCAATTTTGCTCGTCGCTTAATTTTTTACCGACAAAAAATCAGTCGGTTTGGAAATTACCGACCATTTAAGGATCCTCTGCCGACAAAGATTTACCAACTATATTCCGATAATTTACCAACCAAATAAATAAGGTCGATAAATGGTCTCCAAATGGTAGGTAATTACCAAATATTTGGAGGCCATTTACCGACAAACAAAATCCAATGATATTCCGATCATTTTCTGACCAAAAGAATTAGGTGGGTAAATGGTCTCCAAATGGTCGGTAATTACTGACAATTTACAGACCATTTACTGACAAAAAACTGACGATATTCAGACCATTTTCCAACCAAAAGAATTAGGTCACTAAATAGCCACAAAATGGTCGGTAAAAACCTAAAAAATTGTGACTAAAACCTGATCAAAATTTTTGAAAATCATTGGTCGGTAATTGATCTCCAAAAGAATTACCGACCATTTGGTAACCTTTTATCGACCATTGATATTAAAAAATTTTGGCCAGTTTGGTTGCAATTTGGTCTGTAATTATAGACCGAATTTTTTTTGTTGAATTTTTGCAGATACTACAGAAATTTGAACATAAAACACAAAATAAATAATCATTTAGCTTCCAGTTTAGATTTAGTACCTGTAGAAACATTTACAGATAAAACAAAAAAATAAAAATCTAATTATCTCCAGAAAACAATTAATATATTGTATATATATATTAAAAACATCAAGATAAAATAAAAAAATAAAATTTTAAATCAAAGTTTAAGGCATTGAAAATAAATGTATGTAATACACTAAATAATCCAACCTAGTTTCATAATCATTATGTTGCGACATTTCTAGTACACACGGTGAGATATTGGGTACTGGGGTAGAGATGTCTGCTGCTATTAGTCCTGATACGGTTGCTGCAGGTACTTCTGTAGTTGATGGAGTAGATGTTGTAGCTATAGCATTACTCCAAACAATCCGAGGTACATCATCAGGGTTGAATTATAGTCCTCTTTTCTGAACCTTCTTTGTAAGCCAATCAAAACACATACACAACTCATCCCTATCATCCTCATAGTCGATCATGTGTTGCTCGGTATCAGCCAACTGAAACTGTATCGAATCTTTCATCGCGTCCTAAAATTCCCCCTTCTTCGAGAACAAATTTCAAACTGGTCTTGAAAATTCAGCTTCATAGTCTAGTCATCTATGCGAGTAGAATGATGATGCCAACGAACCAACACTATAGACGGGCATCTTCTCCTTATCATTAATAGCTACATACCAAATCTAATTTGCATCAACTAGTGGAGCTGATGAATGAGAACTACCTGTTGCACCATCACATGAACATGAAGTAGACTCGGAATATGCATGAGTGCAATAGCTAACATTTCCTAATATCTCGCCTAATAAAAATGTACGAAAAGTATTTCAATTTATATTCAAACAAAAAAAAATTAATTTTTTTTATTTAAACTTACATTTGCTGCACAAGATCTCTAATCAACGAAAGTTTGATCATCATGAGCCTTCATGTGCATATATCTGAATAAGTGAGGAGCCCAGAGCTTCTTATCCTCCTTGCGTGTCTATAATTACACACAATACATACTTTAAATATATTGAAAAAAATTCCATATGAGAAATGAAATTTAGGCATAATTGAACACAATTCACAAAGTAATAAACATAAAAAGTATAAATTAGAAATAATATCTATTCTCATTTGTGCTCACACATAGAGTGAGATCCACAAGTGTGTAGACATGCCACTACCCTCCCCAGCCCACTTTGAGTGAAGATTGCCACTCTGTTTAGCACACCTCTTCCTATAACCCGAATCTTCTTATATGCTCCGCCACTCCTCGACAACATAATTCGAGATACTTGAATCTTTTTCTTTCTTCTTCAGCCATTTATCTTTGATCTCGTACATGGTGTCTTTATACTGACTGACAGCATATTTGTAGAACACACTTTTGATCGATTTTTTTGGTTGTGTCCACCTATAAACATTCTATATTTATAAATAAATAATTTTTAATTAGTGAACAAAAAAATAAATAAAAGATGTAAAAATTTTTAGGTAGTAATATTTACCTTAAATTCTCTCCAAATTACTAATTGGACTTTATGTGTTAGTGACTTTCAATTATGTCCATTAGATTTATAATACTTTTTGAAAATTGACCTTAGATCACTAGAAATAGAACCAGACGGCTCTAACATCATCCTGTAACCAAATATTTATTAGCAAGTAAGAAATAAATTAATAAATTGGTAAATCATTTGTTAAGTTTTTTATCTTACATATTATCAATTATTGGATCAAACTGAGCAATAGGGAGAGTCTCGTCTGTAGGCTGCTCTAAGGAAGACTCCAACATCTCCATCCTCTCCCTCCTCTTCGTCCCACGTCTTTTGATTATTCATCAAAATCTCAGGACCCTTATGTGGATTAGTCAGCTGATGCTGCTACTGCGGTACATTCATAAACTTCTCTGTCTACAGTGGCATCTCTTCCACACATGACCCTCTAACAGTTTCGGGCATACCTAAGGCTATGCTGCCTATACCATAACTCATATGACCTTACAACTTGCTACCTCTACCTTGTCCATGTGCCATACCTATAAAAAATACATAAGGCAATGTAAATAAACAAAAATGTTTAACAATTAAAATAACATAAAACTCACTATCTACTCATTCTCATCAAAATCATTCAAAATCGAGTTCATTTTCTTCTTCAAATGTACTAACATCATTTTCAAACTCCTCTTCATCACTCATTTCTTCCTCATAATTAATTAAATTTTCATCAACATCTACATCCCCACTTGTATCCATCTCAGAAGATGCGACTAAAAGGACCTCTTCGTCCCCCACCATAGCTTCGATTATAACATCATTGTCATCATTTTGAAAAGCTGGTTCTAAGAACTCAGTACTTGGTGATGCGGTGATGTCAATTTGAGCCATTGCTTTTATCTTGCAAAAACATTCCAATCCTTTCTAGGACCGGTCCGACCCGAATATTCACAATAATAAACCTATGATGTTTGTACTACTAAGACAAAAGGTTTGTACTTGCTGAATCATTTTTTATCATGCACATTGACAAGTTTATATTGAGGATGGACAACAATATCAACATTTGGTGTTGAATCGAACTATTCACATTTGAATAACATGGTTTTTTTAATTGGGAGGGCTTCAAATTCTAACTCGATCACTTTGACCAGAGTCCCATAATAGTCATATTTGGTTTCATTGTATAAAAAACCTTTAATGCATACCCTCGTATTATTTGTTGCCTGGAAGCTACAATATGATTTAGTGTGAAATTTAAAACCATTCACAGAGTAACCATTGCAAGTTTTAACCTCTCGTAGGGGACCTCATGATATACATTGAAGATAATGATTAGAAATTTTATTTGCATGATTATGAACTTGCAATCAAAATTAAGTGGATTATTTAGATTACAATTATAAATTTTTATTAGAACAATACAATTATTTTGTGATTTTCATTATAAGTAAACAAACGTATTTTTCAAAAAATGATGAATTTTTTTTTTCCATCATGGCATTGATTGCTTCTTCATTCATGTTTGGAAATTCTTTACGTTTATCTGTAACAAAATCACTAAAAAAAGAAATTAAAAATAATTGATACATTGATTGGAAATAGTAAATTATAATGCATAATAAATGTCATTTGACTATTAGAAAATACTTACCCAATGAATGATTGAACCTTTGGACAAATCATTAGGACATATAGATGAGCTGCCATATATTCATAGTCGGCTAGATATCTTTTTTCTTCAGCATCAATTTTATTACCCGGAGGCTTGAAAATTTCAAATATCTCATTATCTACATTGTAATAAAGACAAACCTTATTTCACTTTCCTTAAGTGGAAGAGTTGGATCTCCTTCTTTGAAATAAAATGATGTAAATTTTGTAGCCTCATCCATAATATAACCTATTGATATAGAACCCTTAACTTGAACATTATTGTATGCTTTATTTTTCTCAAGTATCTACCAAAAAATTATTGAAATTACAAGTCATTTTTGTGTATATATATATATATATATATATATATATATATATATATAGAAAAAGAATTGGTTTAATAAATTAATATTACCTTTCTGGAGGATAAATCAAATGATAATGGATAGGACTAGCAATCATAGCTTCGTAAGCCAAGTGCACTAGAAGATGTTCCATTGAGTCAAAAATAAACTAGGCAGAAAGATTTTCTAAAGATTGCATAAGATAACTAGAATTTATTCATCTTGATTCCTCAACTCCTCATCAATAAATGAAGAAAAGTCGGTTGCTTGAAGAATAAAAAAATCTCAGTTATGGGCTCCCATATTCTATTAGGAAGGAATTCTCGAAGAACAATTGGTAATAACCTCTGTATGAATACATGACAATCATGACTCTTAATGCAAAACATCTGAAGTTTTTTCGCATCCACCCATCTTCCCAGATTAGAAGCATACCCATCTAGAAATCTAAGTTATTTTACCCACTCCAACCCAACCTTTTTCTGTGATTTATTCAGACAAATGGCACATCAAGGTATTTATTGGTGACAAGAATTTTTGTAAATTGAGGATGATGACAATATTTATTTAACCCATCTCTTGACTTGTAAGTGTCCTTAGTTTTTCTTGGAATGTTAAATACTTTATTGAAAATATTGTAAAACACATTCTTCTAAATATGCATAACATCAAGATTATGCATGAGCAAGTGTTCACACAAGTAGGGTAAATCCTAGTAAATACTTTTCTTATTCCACCCACAAGTCTTAGATATAGCTACATTCACAAACTCAGCATCAACATCTATCACCTTCCTCAACCCTCTTTTATTTGATTCCTACATAATATCATCCCTAAATCTTATCCCCAAGAATTGTTTATTAACCTTTCTATTCTTAATGAGTCTTTGGTTTTTACGTCAATACGGATGATTAATGGGCAAAAACTTCCGATGGTTATCGAACCATCACTGTTTTCCGATCATAATTAATTTAAAAGCATCAGAATTTTCCATATAATGCGAATATGCTACCTTACCAGTTGTACTCTACCATGACATCATAGAATATGCTGGAAAGTCATTTATGGTCTACTTGAGGGTAGCTCACATTTGAAAATTTTGTAGTTTGGAAATATCAATTTGAACCCCAACACCCCATATACTTTTCAACTCTACTATCAATGGCTACAAGAAAATATCTATCTTCTCCTTTGGATTCGTAGGCCCCGACACTAACATAGTCAAAAACATAAATTTCTCCTTCATACATAAGTCTAGAGGTAAATTATACGGGATCACCACCATAGGCCACAAAGAATATTGCTATCCTGATTGACCAAATGGCTGAAAACCATCAGCAAATAAATCCAGCCTAAGATTGCAAACTTTCAGAAGAAAAATTAGGAAAACACCCATCAAAATTTTTCCAAGTAGGGGCATCAACAGGCTGACACATCTTACCATCCTTCATATGATGCTATGAATGCCACCTCATTTCATTAGCTGTTGTGGTTGATGTATACAATCTCTGCACCCTAGGTGTTATTGGACAATAGTTCATCTTTTTATACGGCACCTTCAACTTATGTATATACAATTTATTTCCAAAACCCCTAACATTTTGTTTATACCGAGCATGCCCACTTATTTTACAACTATTAATGTCACTATCATCACCCCAGTATATCATATAGTTGTTCACACAGTAATGAATGACTTGTACGTGTAATCCCAAACCTCTAACTAACTTCTTCTTGCTATATAAATTCAATGATATTAGATTATCTTTTGGCAACAATTCTTGAATGTATTTAGACATATCATCAAACCATGCAAGCGAACACCTGTGTATGCTCTTTATTTCAAACATCCTCATGGCTGCAGAAAGTTGTGTATGCTTAGAATTTCCCTTATATACAGGTTTTTCTCCAACTCGAATCATTTCATAGAAATTCCTTGCCTCGACATTGGATTCCTCATTTGGGTTGAAATCAGGACCCACAGCATCAAAAACCATTTATGGTATGTAGTGTGATTAAATATTATCCGAGACAATCTGAATAGTTTCACTTACTGACACCCATACTGAATTCAAATACCTCTAATGGACTTGCTTCTCACCATGGTATATCCAAACATAGTAATCTGCCACAAAACTATTTCTATACAAATGCATCTTCACAGTCTCAAAATTAAAAAACTTTTTATTCTAACATTTAACTAAAGTTAAGGATACCTTATAACTGTACAATCATTCACAAACTCAAGATTTCTCAGAGCAAACTCAACAAATTCATCAACTTTATCTCCTCATTCATTAGAGAACATTCCATGCACAATTCGACGATTGTACATCCATTCACGATCATCTTCCATAACTAGTTAAAAAAATTCATTTTATTTAACACAAGCAATTTTCTCTAATTATAGTTATATATTATTATATAGGAATTAATTTAGATATAAAAATATTTATATATAGTTATACACATATAGTTTAAAATAATGTTGTATGTTGTTATACATGTAATTATATATATAGGTACAAATATAGTTAATCGTATATTGATACATGTAGGTTTATATATTTGTTCATTTAATTACATATATTTATACATATAGTAATGTATAGTTATACATTACTATAATAATTTACAAATAAATATTAAATATAAGATATAGATTTAATATTTAAATATAATTATGCAAAAAACTGTAAAGTTATACACATAGTAAGATATAATTATTTATAGTTATATATAATTTTACATATAATATATATAGTTATAAATAGTTATATATAATTAAACATATAGTTATATAAAGATACATTCATACATGTAGTTATAAGTAGGTATACATAAATATAAACAATGTTATAAAAAAATATTTTGCTTTAATTATATTAATACAAAAATGTATATATAGTTACAAATATAGTTATATAAAATTATATAGACATTTATTTAGTTATACAAAAATTTATATATAGTTATACACATATAGTTTAAAATAATGTTGTATGTTGTTATACATGTAATTATAAATATGGTTACATGTGGTTATACATATAGTTACACATATAGTTAAACATATATTTATATATGTAGGATTATATATTTGTTAATTTAATTTTTTATATTTATACATATAGTTATGTATAGGTATAGATATAGTAAATTGATTTTTTATATACTACTATATACAAATATAGTTTAAAATAAGCTGTAAATTTAATATTTAAATATAATTAAGCATACAACTTTTAAAGTTATACACATAGTAAGATACAATTATTTATAGTTAGATATTATTTTACATTTAATATATATAGTTATAAATAGTTATATATAATAAAACATATAGTTATATATAGATTTATTAATACAAGTAGTTATCAATGGTTATACATAAATATAAACAACGTTATAAAAAAATTTTTTGCTTTAATTATATTAATACATAAATGTATATACAGTTACAAATATAGTTATATATAATTATATAGACATTTATTTAGTTATACAAATATTTATATATAGTTATACACATATAATTTAACATAATGTTGTATGTTGTTATACATGTAATTATAAATATTGTTACATGTGACTATACATATAGTTACACAAAGTTAAACGTATATTTATGCTTGTAGGTTTATATATTTGTTAATTTTATTTTATATATTATTGCATATAGTTATGTATAGGTATACATATAGTAAAATTCTTTTTTATATACTACTATATACAAATATATATTAAATATAAGTTGTAAATTTAATATTTAAATATAATTATGCATAAAACTTTTAATGTTATACACATAGTAAGATACACATATTTATAGTTAAATATTATTTTACATATAATATTTATAGTTATAAATAGTTATTTAATTAAACAAATAGTTATATATAGATATATTTATACAAGTAGTGATAAGTAGTTATACATAAATATATACAATGTTATAAAAAATATTTTAATTTAATTATATGAATACATATATGTATACATAGTTACAAATATAGTTATATTTAATTATATAGAGTGTTACATATTTATACAAATATTTATATATAGTTATAGACATAAAGTTATAAATATGTATGTAGTTAAAGATATAATTACATTTATATATGTATACATTTAGTAAAATATAATTATAAATAGTTATATATTAGTATACATATAATGTATTTTTTTAGAAATTTAGTTATATAGAATTATACATATAGTTATCCATTATTATATAGTTACAAATTAGTTATATAAAGTTATACATATAGTTAGAAAAGTTGTTAACTTTCTTATAAATATAGTTATAAATACTTTTACATAAAATGACATATGATTATATAATTAAACACGTGTATCTATATAATACTTGTGAATAAAATATAAGTTACTTAAATATTATTATATTTATATGTAACACTTTTATAAATAATATATAGTATATAAATCACATTTATATAAACATTATAAATATTCTATATTTATATAAATAATAATATGTAATATAAATATTTATAAAATTGTATAATCATTTAATATTACATAATTGTTATATAAGAAAATATATAAATGGATAGTTTAATGTAAATTTTATATAGATATGTATTAACATTAATACATATGTATAAATATTTTTATATATAATTATATGTTTATATAAATATATCAATGTGTATTTATAATATAATACATTTATATATATTAAAGTATAGAAATTTATACATAATATCATTCGATTATATAAATATATAAAAGTTTATATATACTGTTATAGATATTAATTAGAATTAACATTAACTAAAAGTTTGATTAAACATAAATTATAATATATATTAAAGTATTGACATTTATACATAATGTCATACGGTTATATAAATATACCATTAACATTAAGAATATTCGGATGCAAACATTATATAATTGAAATCAAAATCATTAAAATCCTAAAAATATAAATAGTAGATGAACAAATTTTAAAAAATGAAAAATTATAGTTTAATTAATTGTGCTAAGCAAAAATCATGTCAGGTTAATTGAAATTGAAGCAAAAATTAAAAATTAGGAGGAGAAAAAACCTAATACCCAAATATACTGAAAAATGAAATTCGCAATGTCTAAATATAATTCTAAGAGAGGGAGATGTGTATATGCAATTTGAAGGCGAAGGACAAAGAAAAACTTGGATTCAGAAGAAATATCAAATTTATGCGATTTCGTGCTTACAGTCGACTTTGATTCAAAAAAACTATGGAGTTTTGATGATTTAGGTTATAATGACTTAGCAAATGATTTTCAAATCAAAAAAATAAAAACATTGAATTAACAACCAAAATTATGGTTGGTTAAAGGTCGGTTAAAAAAATCTATAAGTATTTGGAAGTCCAATTTACTGACAAATTTTAATGGTAATATGTTTTTCGTCATTAATTGGTCAATAATTAGTTGACAATTTCTATTCGCTATTTCCATCCTAATTTACTGACCAATTTCCGACCAAAAACATTTTGGTAGGGAGTTATGATCGGTATTCGGTCGTGAAATTATCAGTAATTACCGGCCTAAATATTCGGGCAGTAATTTGGTCAGTAATTATGATGTTATAAATATATTGGATAACTACTTTACCGCCCATTTTTAATGGTTATATATTTTTGGTCATTAAATGGTCGGTAATCTTTCGAGAATGTTTTTTCTCTAATTCCTTTTTTATTTACAGACCATATTATCCACCAAATTAATTTGATCTGTAATATATGGTCCTTAGTTGGTTGGAAATTTGGTCGGAATTATTTTTCTCCGATGCGCTTCTTTGGATCTCTAAATTGGTTGTGAATTGGTCAATAATTACCAACCTATGTATTTGGTCGGTAAATGGCCGGTATGTGCTAAGCCATAAATAATTTGGAAAAACTACTATACTGATCAATTATAATGATATATCATTAAATGGTCGGTAATATATTCGACAACTACTCTACAGACCGATTTCTAACCAAAAATATTTAGTTGGTAATTATGGTCAGTATTTTGTCGCAAATTCAGCTGGTAGAATTTTTTTTTTCTATATCCTTTTTTGCTCGCTAACTACTCATGTTTTAGACATCAATTATCGACCAAATTTTTCGTCAGTATTTCGGTCGGTATTATCGTAATTTTTAGTAGTGATGAAAGTTCCTCATGTATTCTTGTTAATAATTATACCTAGGCCGAACAACCCTAATGTTTTCTTCAGCCATTGATAGCTGAATTGAAACATATGTTGAAACATATGATGTGTCTCAAAAATAAAATTTTTAAATGAGAACATTTTTGATGTGAACTATTAGTGACTTTCCAGCATAATAAATATTGTTTGGATGAAGCATAATTGGTAAATTAGCTTGTCTGCATTGTATGGAGTACTTAGATACCTTTTCACTCCCAAATTGTCATTGGACATCATGGTTCGATAATCATTGAAAATATCTACCGCATAATCACCCCTTCAAATGAAATAAAAACTACTTTATTAAAAATAAAACAATTTCTTTCTAGTCACCTCCTATTAGGTATGGAACAGAAATTTTAGAGCACATCAAGATGTTGGGACTTAGAAAGGTAACTTAAGCTGATGTAGAAGAGATCAATAGAAACATTTGTAAAACTAGTGGTTGGGGTTGGAGAAAAAGTAGTATATTTTTGGATTTGCCTTATTGGAGTACCAATCTGATTCATCATAATCTCGATGTAATGCACATAGAGAAATTTGTGTTTGAAAATGTCTTCAATACTATCATGCACATTGAGGGCAAAACAAAAGACAACATCAAAACTAGGAAGGATTCGATATTGTCGACAAAAAGAGTTAGAGAAGAATGCTAATGATAAATATTCAAAGAAAAGCTACACCTTGGATAAGATGGTAAGCAAGCTATTAGTGAATGAGTGAAAAATCTCAAATTTCTTGATGTCTATATGTCAAATATGGGATGATGTGTGGACTTACGAATTACAAACTTTTTGGTATGAAAAGTCATGACTGTCAAGTCTTTATGTAGAGGTTAATCCCAATAGCATTTTAGAATATGATGCAAAGAAATGTTTGGGAACCACTAACTAAGTTTAGCTTAACCTTTAAAGACTTTGCCAGTAAGAAAATCAATGAGGAATATATAAGAAGATTATAGTTAGAAATTCCAAAAATTCTATGAAAGTTAGAGAGAATATTTCCTTTTGCTTTCTTTGACTCAATGAAACATTCTCCTGTCCACTTCCCATATGAGGCAAGGATAGCAGGCCTAATATAGGTTTGTTGGATATACCTATTTGAGAGGTACTAACTTTTCATATAAAAATTTCAATTTTTTTGATATTTGATGTTAATAACATATGAAAAGAATTAGTTAATGTCATATATATATATATATATATATATATATATATATATATATATATATATATATATATATATATATATATATATATATATTGTGTGTGTGTGTGTGTGTGTTTGTGTGTGTAGGTTCCTTTTTCATTTGAAAAGAAATGTTGGTAATAAGGCTCAAGTTGAGGGTTCAATATGTAATGCATATTTAGTTGAAGAAGCATCAAACTTTTGTTCGCATTACTTTGAATCGCATGTTCACACAAGATAGTAGAATGTGCCTTGTAATGATGATGACGGAGTTTATATCCAATAGAAGGTAATTTGTCAATATTCACGTATCCTGGATGTTCTTATGGAACTGCAAATCCTAGGCCAATTGATGCCGGGGGAACTTCGGGCTGCTTAAACCCATATTCTTTTGAATTGTGTTGAGGTTGCACCTTTTGAAGTAGTTACATTCTCAAGCTACATGAACAAGATCCAAGAATTAGTGATGTTGACATTGATCAAATGCTCAATAATAATTTTGTTGAATTGTTCAAACTTTATGTAAGAGTATTTTCTTCCCTACATAATTTTTCATAAGCAAATATTTAAAATCAAATACATATTGACATTACTATTTTTTAAATAAACAGGCATGTAATACAAGTAACAATGTGACAAATATTATTGTAAAGGCTCTTGTTGAAAGGCCAAATAGAACCACACAGTCATATCCAATGTACTTTGTCAATGGGTACAAATTTCATACTATAGACCCCGAGACTGGCCGAGCTACCATGGATAGTGGTGTTTGCATTAAGGGTACAAACTATAGGTAGAATGAAAGTGATTATTATGGCCAATTGATATAGATATTAGAGTTAGAGTATCCTAGTTATCCATTCAAAATAACGATTCTATTTAAATATGATTGATTTGACCCTTCAAGGCTTGGTACTAGAAGGCACCCAAATTACAGTCTCACAGAAGTCAACCAAAGTAGAAGGTTTAATAAATATGAACCATTCATACTTTACAATGCAGGCATGCTAGGTATATTATGTACCATATCCTTCATTAAGGTGAGCCCAAATGGATTGGATAGCTATGTGCAAGATTGAGGCGAGGGCAGTTGTAGAGATACCTGAATTGTCACAAAAACTTCTTCAATGCTGGAATTGGCCTTTCAAGATAATGAAATTAATTTACATCAAATTGAGGTGGTGGAGGAAAATGATCTTTGTCTTCTTAATGATCCAAATGGTGGAGATATAGGTGCTAATGTAGGAGATGATTAATTTGAATATGAAGATGAGATTGAACATGTTTTGGAATATGAATCAGAAGATGAAGCTGATGATGATGACTTAGCTGATTTGTAGTATTTTTTTTGCAATCTTGTTGTGAAACACCCTAGTAAACTTATCTCCTAAGTTATTATAATCACTAGTTGTCCATTTTCTAACTCATTAACCTGGCTTTTGATGTAATGGGAAGGGATGAGTTTGGAATTTTCTGCTAGTTTTTGTTTCTAGTATTTTTTTTAAGGAAAGAATTGTGTAACAATCCTTTCTTTAGTGGCATAAGAAACATTTCAATGAATAACCTACACTTGAAAATAGATTTCATATCAAAATTTCTTCATTCATTCTTTTATTCTTTTTTATTTATTTGTTTTTGTCCACATGATTTTTCTTAGTATATTCTGTACAATATTAGTAGTCTAGTATTTCTGATTGCTGCTCCATTTTGAAATTGTTATCTGATTTCTACACATCAAAGACCCAAGCCAATGTGTAGACAAGATGAATAATATATGCTTTATTGTTATAATTATGAATACATATTACATGTGAGATGATGAATGGCCTTATTTTAGATGCTATAAGTCTATAATCATAAATAAGCATATTTGCTCATTTGAGTATCTACTTGTTTTAGAAACTTTTTCTTTTTTGTATCATTAAATAACATGCTTTGAAATTGTATTGGAAAATTCGTTATGTTTCCAAGGATGAGTAAGAACTTAAGTATAATATAAATGGTATCAGGATTATTTGGTGTACATCTAGTGAAGAGCCAGGGCTCTAGTTGTAGTTTGATTTGGAGGTTTGGTGATATTTGTGCATAGATAATCACTCATACCATGGGCAAAAAAAATCTCCGAATTGAAGTATCACTACTACCCATCAACACACCCCTAAATTTTCTTATCATTTTTTTCATTGTTCTAAGAAGTGTCGATAATTTTCTTTTTGTTTCTTGTGAATTGTTTGATTTTGGCCTTTGTTGGAGAAAATAAGAGTGTTTGTGATTAATGATTAATCTTTATTCTCCATTATCTTGCGGATTGATGTTTTGATTTATTCTATTTGCTGTGCTGAGTTCAATCATGCTATAAAACTATGCCATTTTTTTAAAATTTCCTTCGAGTATATTTAGGTAGTTGACTATTATGGCTTGTTCTTAAACAATAGAGGCTTCATTGTTTAGCTTTTAGAGAGCCCAATGCATGGATTACTAAGGTTTCATTTGCATTACTTTGTTTTTCATTTAGGCTACATATGCATTTTTGTTTAAGTTTTAATTGATTAGTTTTGCTGGTATATGGATTTTGCTATTGTGATTTGGGTAGAGAAGATATAGGGTGGTGTTGTGGTGATTATGATGATTGATTTTGCTATTATGGTTATGAAAGAAATCCTCCAGGAACTATACAAGGAGAAAGTGAAGCATAAATATAGTGAGATTGTATTATATCGACAAGTTAACTTAAATCATTAATCACAAAGTCATGATTCATACTTTGTTCAATGGTTTCATATTTTTTGATTGTGCCATTGGAGTCGCTATACTGTAAGTAAACAATAATATGCATATTTATTTTATGAAAGCTTAAATTAAAACTACCCAAATGCCCCTTAAGTTTTGTATTTCATGGTATATGGAGACTAGTGGAACAATCATAATTACATGAGTGGTTATAGTTTTTTTTTTCATTTTTGTGCATGCTACTGGTTATTTAGTTTGGGAATTCAAAAATAGCTTTATTACTTACCCGAAGGCTTGATCCATGAACTATTGATAGGTGTTAGCACTCTTTGGATGGATAGAGATTTAATGATTATTTTCATTTGTGCATTTTAATGAAGGAAAATTTGTTGGAAATTAAATGTTTTCTTATTTCCCATTTTTTCCATGTTTATGCTTATTTTCCATATTCTGTAATACTGATTAAATCCTTTCGTTCATTGATTCTTTTTCTAGGTTTATGATCATGGAGAAGAGGAGTTTTTTAGCTTTGTGATCATTGAGACTGGGGAGAGAAAAAAGTTTGAGAAAATCTTTTCCTTTTGTGTTTTGCAATATATTGAGAAATTCGGTGCATAAAAAATCTTACACAATGTATATGTTTCCTTTTCTTTGTCTTTTGATTGGCCCAATAGACCAAACATAACTCTATATTCCTTATTATGCCTAATATTATGGTATATAGGCTATACCTCAAAATACAACCAGTATGGTGGATGCTTCTGATTAGGACAATCTTATACATGTTAAAGTGCATAAATCTTTTATCTTTGATGAGTATTATACTCAACAAAATCAGTTATGCTGGAATTTTATTTTAATATATTGTTCTCTTTTTAACTAAATCTAGAAAACACATATGATATTGGTGAGAAAACACATTAAAGCTGAACTCATCAATATCATTTTATGGTATAGTGATCCAACTAAAACGAACTTTTTTTTTTAAGTTTTATTTTATTAATAATAACCCTCTCTTTTGGCGGAGGAATACCGTTAATACAAACTATCATCTACCCTTAACCATTTTACACTCATTCTTCAAATAAAGATAAATTACATTTAACCAATCTAATAAAATGTAATTTTATTTGTGCTATGGCTATGTTATTCTATGTCTCTTATCTTTACCTTTTTGTGCAAGGAAGTGTTCCTTATGAATGCTAATGGCTATCTTTATGATGGTAACTAATCCATTGTCTTGCTTTCATAATCTTTCGATGAGTATAATAAGCTTTATCTTGCTTCTTTCTATGTTTCTATGCTTCTCTAGTGTCTTGTGTCTTTTAAATCTACCTCTTTGATTCTCCCTCCAGTGTTTTTCAGCTAGCTCGAGTCTTGAGTCATCTCGTGCCTTCTTTAATCTCTAGCAAGGTCTTTGAGCATTTCTATGGGCTGTCCTCCCAAGTGTTTATTATTGGTTGCAATTAATTATATCCAGATTGACCATTCACCTGCAAGTTTTCTGCCCTGCACAAGATCAAGTGTATCATACACATAACTGAACCCTTTATCTACCCTTCCATGTACAAACCAAATTAGCAATTGGCTTGATACTTCAGGAACCGATCCATTGCTGTTCAAGTTGTTTGGGAGTGTTCTACCTTCTTCCATCATTTTGCTTTTTATTCATTCCCTGTCTTCTTTAACTTTTACCGGCTACACCTTGATACATATATATTACAGACTTCCAGCAACACACATTTAAAAAAAACAACTAAAAAGAACTTAAGAGTTGATAAAGGCAAGTTAAGTATGAATTACATGATACCTTTATACAAAAACAAGTATAAGATCTACTATTTTTTATACTATCAATATTATTGCTTTCAACTATTATGATCATATTTTAAGCAATCAGGGAAGGACTATAGTAGAAGAAAGTACTTACAATTTGTATGCCATTATGCTTTATGCTATTGTGATCATATTTCAAGATAATATACAACATTGACTTTATACTTGTAGATTAACACTTTATGCTTGTTAATGAACTTCTTGAGTGGTTAGTTTACTAACCATCATATGTGCAGATGGGTAGAGTAAAGGAAGAGAAGGAATCTATGAAGGTAGATGTAAAAGAAGAGGAGGAAACCATGAAGGTAGAGGTAATAATAATAGTAGATATTAGACAGAGTCTATTGATGAGGTAAATCATGTAACAGAGACCAAAGACATGGCTCTCATTATACAATCACAAATTCCTTCAGTACAACCATCACCTCCACTACCAACATAGACACCATAACAATTTGAAATTGGCTTTGTATCAGCATATGTTGGTGAATCTATAAATGCTAAGGCCAACATTGATGGTACTTCTAGATTTGACCCTAGAAATGTGATCATTATTGAGAACATAGAGTTAGCTTTCAACAACTTAATTTTCTCCTAATAATGCAAATAGAAGCATGTACTATATTGACATGTCATAAGCATTACTATCCATCAATCTAGAATATTTAGTTACCACTCAAGTGCTTTAATGATAACATTTAATTAATTTAGATATACCAATACACTAGAATATTCTTAGTTTTATGTATTAAAATGTGGCAGAAAGAAGCAACTTAATTTTTTTTGTATTGGTTTTTGTTATAGATCAGCTAGTCAAGCCCATTATCCTCATCATTTTTTTAGAATTCACTGGAGATTGAGCTATCCCATTAATTACTCTAATCATTTAACTAGCATAAGAAGGTTCAAACACAAACACTTGTCCACAATGTATGTGGATTTGTATAAAAATATATGTTCATGTCATTTTCAGTAGAATTTTAAGTCAATTGCATTTAATTATCCAATTTAATCACAATTAATATCATTACAAAGAAAATGACTTTTTTATTTGTTTAGTATTATTTAATCTTTTCAATACTAAAACTAAGAAGAAAGTAATTTTCATCATAGGTTGTTGCCTCATGAAAAATGCTCACGGATGATTAAAAGACATTCAAGCAACAACTTCACAAGGATGGGTATACTTGGAAGAACATTTCTTAGAACACTAAAGATTTGTATTTTGAGGAATTTCATGCAATATTTTTCAAAAATATTGTAACTTTTAAAATATAAAATGAGTTTGTACTAACTATTTGTTTTTTTTTTTTTGAAAATTTATAGTAATATTTTTGGTGGGATCAAAAAATAAGTGGCATAGTCAATATTCTTTGCGAGAAACATGTAGCTATTAAGAATGCCAAACAGAAGCCGAGCTATGTTTCTGATGATATTTAGAAGGCATGGAATGATGAATTCAATAAGCCCGAGTACATAGCAAGAGCATGACATAACAAGCTAAATAAACAAGCTAGTGAACCTGCCACTCATAACAGAGGATCTCACACATTATTCACATGCTAAATGCATGGTTAGGTTTTTACGATTAGAAAGTTTGTTACAATAACATTTTAATTGTGTGATCACATTATATACATTTTTTGTTTTGAACTCACAAGAACAAAGTTTGGGAAAGAAGCCTATATACTATATGTTGTTTATTCATAATCATAGTAAAAGGAGTGATGGCTCATTCGTCAATGAGAAAACCAAAGCTTTGAATATTAGCATCTTAATTAAAATTTAATGATTTATTATATTAATAGTTAATTATTTCAATACTAAATTTATAAATTATAATGTGATGTGTTGTTGAGTGCATGATGATTTAATCCAACTACAAAAGGAGATGTCCCAACCAGAGGAGGGGTCGTCCGAACCTAGTCTAGTTGATGAAAATGAATTTTTTTTTAAATGTCGAGGGAGTGAAGAAATCAAGACTATATGGTATTAACTATGAAATAGCAACATACTAGAGCATTGCTTCTTTTAGTGGCACTTCATCTGCTAAGGGTCATAGCCATGAGTTAGAGGATAAATTCTGGCTTGTGTAGGAAGAAAATGAGCTGTTACGTGATCAGTTTAATGATTTGCAAGATCAACACCAAAAAATACAAGTGCGAAATGAAATAATGCATGAGGAGATGCATAAACAAATGCAAGAGGTGATGTGTAAAAAAATGTAAGAGATGCAAAGAGAGATGAAAGAGTAGATGAAAGAGTAGATGAAATCATAGTTGGCTTCTTTTTTTCATGGTATAATGATTAGTAGCTATATGTGACACTACTATTACCATTTTTTTTATTTAAGAATACTATTGATTTTATAATTAATTAAAGGTATTGTGTATTTCAACTTATTTAATGATATCTATTATTTTAAATATAAATCTACATCTTAATGATTTCATATAATTGGCTTTGAAAGACAAAAAGATCAGTATGAAAAGGCACGACATGTGAATAAAAATATTTGTATATATTGATTGAAAAGAAATTAAAATTTTTATCTCTGATTAGAGATGGAATGTTGCAGTTTGATTAGAGATAGAATTTGAGACCAAAATTTCCATATCTGATCTGAGACAAAATCATTCTGTCTTTGAAGAGAGATGAAATTTGAGACCAAAAATTCAGTCTAATTAGAGACAGAATGAAATCTATCTCTGATCAAAGATAGAATCAAATCCGTCTATAAATAGAGATAGAATTTAAGACTAAAAATTCCATATCTAGTCAGAGATAGAATCAATGTCCCTAGACATAGATGAAGTTTAAGACCAAAAATTCTATCTCTAATCAGAGATGGAATTAGCTTTGAAAATTATTAATTTAGAAATGGTAAAATCCATCACTTATCCATCTCTGATTAGAGACTAAAAGTTCCATCATTAATCAGATATGTATTAGAGATGGTCAAAATCACATACCAGCATTTTTAAGACTGAAACTTTCGTCTCTAACCCATCTGGAATTCTATTTATAGATGGATTAGAGACCAAAATGTTTGTCTCTAAATGAATTTTTTTGTACTATAAATAGATAGATAGATAGACATACAGACATATAGATAGATAGATCGATAGAGATACAGATATATAGATAGATAGACAAAAAAAGAGACAGATATATAGATAGAAAGATAGATAGATATAAATATAGATAGATTGATAGATGGATAGATAGATTACTAGATAAAAAGAGAGACAAATAGATAGAAAGATAGATAGACAAGTAGATAGAGAGAAAGATAGACACATAGATAGATAGATAGATAGATAGATAGACAAGTAGACAGATAGATAAATAAATAGATAGATAGTTAGTTAGTTAGTTAGTTAGATAGATAGATAAATAGATAGATAGATAGATAAATAGATAGATAGATAAATAGATATATAGACAGACAGATTTATTGATAGATTATCAGATTTATTGACATATTGATAGACAGATAGATGAATAGATATATTGATTGATAGATAGAAGGATAGTTAGATAGATAGATAGTTAGATTGAGAGATAGATAGATAGAAAGATTGATGAATAGATAGATAGAGAGATAGAAAGATAGATCGACATATAGATATACAAATAGATAAATAGATAGATAGACAAATAGCTAGATAAATTGAAAGAAAGAAAGATAGATAGATAAATAGATAGAATGTTAGATAGATAGATAGATAGATAAAAAAATATATAGATAAATAGATAGACACAATGATAGATAGATAGATTAATAGATAAATATACTGATAGATAGATATATAGATAGACACAAAGATAGATAGGAAGATAGATAGACAAATAGATAGACAGGTAGATAGTTAGTTAGTTAGTTAGATAGATAGACAAATAGATAGAGCGATAGATAGATATATATACTAATAGATAGATAGATAGATAGATAGACAAATAGATAGATAGATAGATAGACAAATAGATAGATAGATTGATTGATTGATAGATAAATAGATAGATTGATAGAGAGAAAGATAGATATATAGATAGATAGAAAGATAGATAGAAAAATAAATAGATAGTTAGATAGATAGATAGATAGATAGACATATAATCTAACAAATAGATAGCTAGAAAGACAGATAAATAGATTGATAGATAGTAATATGTGTGTGTGTGTGTGTGTGTGTGTGTATATATATATCTATATATATATATATATATATATATATATATATTGAAAAATAGATTGATAGATAGATAGACATATTGATAGACAAATAGGTATATAGATACATAGATAGATAGATAGATAGATAGATCAGATATATAGATATTTAGATATATAAATTGATAGATAGATTGATAGACAAGTTGATAGCTAGAGTAATAGTTAGATAGATAGATTTATAGATAGATAGATAGACAAATAGATAGACAAATAATTAGATAGATATATAAAAAGAAAGAATGACATATTGATAGACATATTGATAGACATATTGATAGACAGATAGACAAACAAGATTGATTCATAGACAAATAGACAGAGAGATAGATATATAGATAGATAGATAGTTTGACAGACAGATAATTATACAGATAGACAAACTAATAGATAGACAAATAGACATACAAATATAAAGATATATAGACATAATAGTTAGGTAAATTTCCTTAGCTATTATAAGAAATTCCTTCACTAAAATAGAATAGCGATGGATTTACTACGAAATTTATCCCAAGCTAAAGAACTTGTCGCAAAATATTAACGAAAACAAAAATTCCCCAACAAATTTTTGAATGAGAGAAATTTTTTTACTAATTATATTTTTTCCCTCGCTAATTTTGATCATAATTAAGAGTAGTAATTAACTTTCATCTGAATATATACAGAAAATTTTCTAGCTAAATTAGTCATGGAATAATCCCTAGCTATAGAGGTGTCAAACAGGGGGGGCGGGCTAGGCCAGCCCAATTTTAGGCTGCCCTACCGGGCTACCATGCTGGGTCAAGCCACAACACAATACAGTAACTATGTCATGCCTGGCCCAGAATTGTTCAGTGGAGGCCGGCCTAGCATGGCCAACGGCCTTAAATCCTATAGGTTCACCTCTATTAGGACTGATTATGGATGGGCGGCAACCCTAATTTTTAAAAAAAATTAGGGTTTCCACGACGTGCCACCACACCCCCTCACTGACGTCACCCTTTTAAGGCACGGCGAGCATCACCTATCGACGTTAGATCATCATTACCATGCTCAATGCTAGTCACGAGTGTCGTGCCCATGTGCTAGGTATTCTTGCCATGCCTGGCAAGGAATGTGGGTCAAAATCCCTCGGCCTGGCATGACACGACCTGTGTCGAGGGCAGGCCCAACATTAGCATGGGCATGGGTCATTCTTGTGCCCTTCCGAGCCAAGCACATCCAAACTATGCCGTGCTTCATGCCGGGTTGGGCTCGCTCAGCCCATTTGACAACTCTACCTAGCTATTTTCATTCCAAAATTATTTTCACAATTTTTATTTTTTTACAAAAAATTTTAATTACTTTTATTAAAATTTTTATATTAAAATTGAATAAAATATATACTATAAACCATTTTTTTAATAAAAAAAGTAAAAGAAGTTCAGAAATTATTCTGATACAATAGTTACATAGTTAAAACAAAAATATATCATAGCTATATAATCATTTAAAACTAAATTATAATCATCATCATTAGCTGGTGCATTTGTGATATCCTCTCTTATGTGGTTTCTCTACTAGAACTCGGTATGCTATCACTCACGTCAAGCCCACTAGTTGTATCTCCATATAGGACATCTACTGTTGCATTGCATTCTTAATTTCTTTCATCTCATCATTCACTTCATTCATTTCCTAGATTTCTTCCTTCAAAAGAATAATCTGCTAATCCTTTTCTTTCATTTCTCTATATATAAATACAAAACATTCATTTGTTTTAATTACTTGCTTTATGACCATCTTATCCACCACTGTTGAGTTAGAGGAAATAGAAGCATGACTACTAGAACAAAAAGCCACACCCTTCGAGCTGATGTCGTACACTTGCTGCTTCTTTTAACATTCTATGGTCTCCAAATAGATAGGATCATAGTCAATTGGTTGAATTTTCATTAATTCTCAACTGGCTAAGAATCAACTATCAAACATTCCTCCACTAAGTTTTATGATAAAATAGAATAAAATATTGTGCTAGATATAAATAAAATAAATCAAATAATTTCTATTCCACACAACATTCAATATTTACTGTAGTATTTTAAAAGTTTATTAATATAATAGATTCTTATAGAAATCATCTGAGATTTGTTGTCAACAAACTACCCATCCATTTTCTTCACATGCATCTTTCTAAAAATCTCATAAAATTGGGATTTTGACCCAATTTTCAGGCCTAAAGTATGTATTTATTAAGTCAAAAAATAATATATGTTAAAAAATTTTAGCTAAAATTGAAAAAACATGCAAATATTTGAATTATTTTGACTATTAGGCCAACTGTTAAATATACAAATGTTTTAAAATTATAAATTGTACCAAATCTCAAGCATGCTCAATGCTCGCGTTGAGTCTCCTGTGTGGTGAGACATTCTTGTACCTAGTCCTGCTACCTAAGTCCTTCGGTTTTTGATGGATATCTCTGATTTTTTCTTTACTTCTGGCTCTTTCCAATACTTAAGCCACTTGGGTCACTCAATCTTAGATATAAAAGCAGGCCTATCTTTTAGAATTTTCAATTTATGGACAAAATTTGAGTATCATTTGGTTGCTTTTCTCTCCCACAATGACTTTATTCATCCATCAAATTTGGCTCCCCATGTACACTGATTCTATATATAAAAAATTAACAAAAAAACTATTTTAATAACAAGAACATAATTCTTTTTTACTTGAATAATAACCAACATAATAGCTAAGTAATTAGATACTTAATTTTCAATGCTTTTGTAATCTTTGTTTTTACCTAAAAGTCATAAAAGTTCGTCTCTTTTGTCAATTCAGAAACTTTCTTCCATGAGAATGCTTTAGAATCAACTATTTTTTTGAATGACTTTGTAATTATAGCCGAATACTTGTAAATGGAATTAAACTGTAATTAACATTCAAAACAAGAAATTCATAACTATATATAAAAACAAAACCACTAACAGGGACATCATAATTTTTTATTAAAGTAATATTTACATATTTTTGTTGCCTCTCACCCACAATCTTTATTACTAACCTAGCATTGCCTTTAGAGGAAGTCATAACATTTGATGATGTATTAGGTGTGTAAATGAGGGAACAACTAATGGTGTAAAATGTGGTGTAGATGATGGTGATGGATCAAAATTGTGTGTAGGAGAGACAATGGATGGTGGCCTTATATATGATAAAGGTGATTATAAATGTGTCAATGATGGTGATGGTGATGGTGAAGGTGATAATGATGTTAAAGTCTAGATAGGGTGGGTATGAGATGGTACTGACTACACAATAGGACATAAAATACAAGATGAATCTTGTCCATGTCTGTGTCCATGTACACCTGGACCACACCCATGTTCTTTATGCACAATCTACTTTACAAAAGTAAAAACAAAGTACAAATAATAGAGATATAATGAATACACAAATTGATATTTTATGATGAATACCTATGCATTTTAGAATAACACACACCATTGAATTGCAACAAAATATAGAAAGTCTTTGAAACTATAATATTCTAATACAACTATAAAAGTTTAATTATTGGTATCACTATCATCTTTTAATGGATTTTCTGACATTTATGTGATTCTGATGGAAGTTCTAACTCATCTTCAGATAAAAAATGATCATCTTCAATTTTTATTAGGTCACCATTTAAGTTACATAAGTTTTCTAGATCTTCATCTACATGCACATGCTCAATATTATATATGCTGGTGCAATAGCTATGTTTGCACTTCATTATTAAGATATTGGTTCTTTAAATTTTGATTGAGTTTTGATTTTGCAAATGGCCCACCAGTCACTCTTATCATGAGATAAACTTAGATATGTACAATAATATACTTGAGTGGCTTGAACTACCATAATAAATGGCTCATATCGATTAAATCTACATTTATGATTAACATCCCTAGCTTATAATCAGAATGAATCTTTGTACCCACATTTCATGTAGGATCAAACCAGTCATATTTTATAATACAATCCTATTATTTTCGTGTCCAAGATACTCCAACTCAATAACTTCTGCTATTTGACTATAATAATCAATCTCATCTACACTATAACTTGAGCCTTTAATGTATACACCACTATTCATAGTTTCCTTAGAAGAATCATGCCCTTTTGTGTGAAATTTATAGCCATTTACAAAATAGTAGGATAGGTTGTCACATATCTAAATGTGCATTTACTTAGATTCTATATGAATATGTTGGTATCTCCATTTGAAAGATCATTTGTAAGTTTCATTAAATCAACAAATGATGTTAAAAAATATAAGATACTAATAAATAAAAATATTCAAAAATTAAGGCTTAATTATTCTTACATAGTTCTTGAACCAATTTGTAAATTCTATTTCTAGCATAGAATCGACCTCATGTCTCGGAATGGTTGTTTGTCTATGTTTTAACTGCTTAACATAAACACTGCACAAATACAATAGAGAGAATATAATGGATATCAATTTTAAATTATTTCTATTCAGGACAAAATTATCCTATGATTAAACCTGCAACCATTTTAGGTATACATATTCAATATATGGTGCAACTTCCTCACAATTAAGTAAAACATAGCTTTGGGTTGCTTTGTACTTTTCATCTGCCATATATCTTTTCTTTACACTTACAATTGCTCTTCCAAGGTGCTTGAAGATAGATAGTTTGTCCTTAGATTTATCTTCTGCCAGCACATGACCTTCATCATCCCAAGAGTCATTTATATTCTTTGTATTGACATGGTCCTCAAAATAATAAGAGCAAAATGATGATGTTTCTTCTACTACATATGTATTGCAAATTGAACCTTCAACTTTTTCCTTGTTTCTAACATTCAATTTCAACTTACGAAGATACCTACAACCATTATGTTAGGTTTCATTTAAATCAAATTACAATATTAATTTATGCTTAAAATAATAAAACATAGCTACTTAAATTTATTTACCTCTCAAAAGGATACATCCACCTGTATTGCACTAGCCTGTCTATCTTTGCTTCATAAGCCAAATGGACCGGCAAATGCTCCATTGAGTGAAAAAAACATGGTAGGAATATCCATTCAAGGTTATAAAGAATGAGAGGTATGTCATTCTCTAGTCTCAACATGTCATCTATTTTGGTTGTGGTTGTGATAAGTTATTTGAAGAATAAATTAAGTTCTGTAAGAACCTTCCAAATACTTAGAGAAAGTATTTCACAGAAAGCAATTAGTATTAATTTCTACATAAATACATGATAGTCATGACTTTTATTCCAATAACTTAGGCTTCTTCATATACACACATCTGCCAAAATTTGACACATACCCATCTGAAAATTTCAAATTTTTAACCCATTCACACTAAGACTATCTTGGCTTTTTATCAAGGGTGTAACAAGCTTTAGGGTATTTTGTGTAGCCTCATAATTTTTCAATTCAGGACACCGATAGTAATCATTCAACACTTGTCTTAATTTTAAAGTGTCTTTTTTTCCATCTACATTCAGGATAATGTTGAAAATATTGTCAAACACATTTTTTTCAATATCATTACATCCAAGTTAAGACAAATTAAATTGGACCTCCAATATGGCAAGTCCCAAAAAATACTACTTTTTCTCTAGCCAAATATTTTGCATATTAGTCCATTAGTTCTAGTATCATCCATTTCAGTTACCTTCTTCAGATCTAAACTCTAAATCTCTATCATGATATCATCTCCTTAACGTACAGCTGGTAGAATTATCATCACTATTTTATTTTTTTGAAATGTATTTCTATTTTTATGGAATGGATGATTTGTAGGTCGAAACTTATGATGGTTATCAAACCATGATTATTTACCACTGAATTTAAGAATAAAAGCATCATACTTGTCCATGCATAATGGGCATGCTAACCATCCTACTGTACTCCAACAAGACAATATTGAATATGCAGTAAAATCACTTACCATCCACATCACCAGCATAATGAAATTTTGCTTCTTTGAGATGTCATATGTATTTATTCCAACATCTCATAAATGATTCAACTCTACTTTAAGAGGTTGTGAGAAAACATCCAACATGTGTTTCAGATTTTTTAGCCATGTAACCAATATTGACAGAAACATATATTACTCCTTGATACACAACCATGAAGGCAAATTGTAAGGTATCACTATCACTGGCCATGTAGGATACTATTGTCCAAATTGGCCAAATGGCTAAAAACCATCAGTGTAGAGACCAAATCTCACATTTCAACTTTCAGTAGTAAAATCTTGATGTATATGATTAAAATACTTCCAAGCAAGTAAATTTAATGGATGATGCATCACCCTTTGTTCGACCACATGCTCAGGATGCCACCTAATATCATGTGCTATAACATTTGATGCTTATTGTCGCTGTAATCGAGGAATTAAAGGGACGTAATAAATTTTCTTAATTGCAACTTTCATCTTCTGTCGCATTTCTACAACATGAGGTGCCTTCAGAAACTAAGGATGATCACAAAACATATAGCTAATTAAATCACTATCACCATCCCAATATAATATATATCCATTAAAATAACAATCAATTTTTTCTAACTGGTAGACCCATGCCTCATAGTAACTTCTTAATGGTATAAAAGTTGTTACTGACCAAATTAGTATCCGGAATAATCTCTTTCATCAGTTCTATCATCTAATCAAATAATTTCATAGACATATGATTTTTTAACTTCATGCTCATAAATCAAGCCTCAATTGATAATTGTGAATGTGTTTTACAACCAGGCCACAACTAATTTTCTATAGCAAGCATATCATAAAATTTCTAAGCTTCAAGATTAGGTGGTTCATCCATGTAATCCATATTAAAGTCAGCACCGATAGCTTCCATGACCATTTTATGATATGTGTTTGATGTTTCTTCACAACAAACATATGATTTAGTACCCTCATTTTGGTCAATGTTCACATTTATTGTACTTTCCCCTTGATAAATCAAAACAAAATAATTTGGTACAAAACCATATTTAGCCACATGGTATCTAATAATCTTTACATCATGAAAAGGCATATTCTAACACTTGTAGTTATTACATGGACACTTAATTTTATTCCCGTCCATCCATATCGATTGACTATAAGGAAGTTAATGAAAGTTTCTAGCCCACTAAAAAAATATTTATTCAAAATTCCATTTATAAACTTTTTATATATCCACCGATGATCTGAACTCATTTTTTGAAGAAGATATTATATAGATTTTTTTATTTGAACAAATTATACTATTGAATGAAAATGTAACACCATGGTATTTAGTTTTGAATAAAAATTTATCATTGCAAGTATTACTCTGATCAAAATTTAAGGCAAAGTGTTATAGATGGGAGAATTATTGTATCTTGCAATAATGTCATTTTTTGCTCTTGCTCTCACAAATCTGTGGAACATGTTAATATTTATGTGCTCAAGTATTTTTCTTCTCAAAATTAATGTTGATGTTTACATATATATGCATAAATATATAAGTGCATATACACTACCCTACACACATACACATTTATACATTAATATACATTAATATACATTATATATCAGCATATGCATTTTTGTACTTTTGTATATATTCACATATGTATCTATATTTTCAAAGTTGTGTGTATATACTTATATGCATAGATATATTACTGTACACCCACACAAACACACACATATACCTATATACATAATGTATTTTTAATGTTACACATGAAACTATTATATATGTATATATATATATGTGTGTCTGTGTGTCTGTGTGCGGGTAAATGTATTTAAAATTTTTTGATTTTGTAAATTTAATTAAAATAAAATATTAAATAATGTACACAATTTATAAATGTTTTTTTAATGCGTATTAATGTCTATAACTATTATATATATACACAATTTTGTGTGTAAATGTTTTAAATAATGTATTTAAAACAAATATTTGTGTGTGTGTTTATGTGTATGCGTGTGTGTGTGTGTGTGTGTGTGAAGCATATTAATGCGTAAAATGAAATTATGATTTAAATATATGAGCTTATATTGTATTTAAATAGTTGTTTTTTAAATATATATATATTAAAATAACTATCATTATACTTTATAAATAAATGAAATTGACATATCTATAAATTATTTTGGTTTTACAATTATGTTAAAAATGAAAATATAATTCATAAATAGATAATATTGTTTTTGTTTGTCTATATACTTTTTTTATTAAAATATTAATGTCTATAATAAATTTATACCTATTATTTATTGTTATTAATAAATTTTTAGAAACTTCAAAATTCAAACAAATATAATGTAGTGCATATAATTACATGCTTTTAATGTTTCATAAAAAATCAATTATTTATTTAATTATGTTCAATCAAAATAGATTACCATATAAATACAAGAGTACATTTTTCTACAAGTAATTATTATTTTATTTTATTCAAAATATATAAATGACCATAATAATATATGAATTTATTTTTTAATATAAATTTTTTACTTTTTTTTTAATTTAATACATTGGATTTTTTTTCTATAATAAATAGATACATTTCAAATATTATTTATTTATAATAAATATATCATATTGAATATTATGAGGTACAAATTTTATTTTGTAAATATATTTTATTTTTAAAGTTTTTCTTTGTAAATTGAAACTACATCACACATATATTTTAGGAATTTTTAATAATATTTATTACACGAAGATATTGTGATTTGTTTTGAAAATTACAAAATAAATTTTAACAAATTAACATTTTATTAGAAATCAATTTTAGTTAAATGATATTAAGTGAAGCAAAAATAAAAACCCTAAACATATTAAATCATAATGATTTATACAAACATATAAAAATATATTAAAAAATATTTAAGATTGAAAGAATTAAATTCAAGTTCCTAAAATATATGAGAAAATGATAAAGATTTATACAATATCCAAAAAAACATGTATGAATGAGATGAATGATATGAATGGATATTATGTTTCTGAAGCATATAGTTATACATGTTGTAGATGTAGTTATATATATTTTTTCATGTAATTATATATATTTAGACATATGACTATGTATAGGTATTGATGTAGATAAATACATTTATATATAGTAATATGTTGATATACATATTGTTAAATACATTTATATATAGTTATATAACTATTTATATATATGTATATTAAATATACATCATTATATTTATATATAGTTATGTTTATGTATATTTTTTTTGTATATTGTTTTTGTATATTGTTTATATATACTTATGTATATTGATGTAGATATCAAGCCGGCATACCTTATACTGTTTATGAATACTATTTTTATATAGTTATGTATATTAATGTAGATAAATACATTTATATATAGTAATATGTTTATATACATATTGTTAAATAGATTTATATATAGTTATTAATAAATGTGTATATATATGTATATTAAATATACATTGTTAAATTTATATAATAATGTTTATGTATACTTTATTTAGTTATATATATATAGTAAAATACACTTATATAAGAAATTCAAATTATATCACACATGCATATTGATGTATAGTTATGTTTAAATACACTTATTTAAAATACACACATGTTTATGTATACTATTTTTGTATACTATTTATATATAGTTATGTCGGCATACCAAAGTATGTATACTGTTTATATTGATATATAAATGTATACTAGTTATGTAGATATCAAGTCGGCATACCTAAGTATGTATACTAGTTAAGTATAGAATACACATGCATATTGATGTATACTATTTTTGTAGATATCAAGTCGGCATACCTAAGTATGTATACTATTTATATTGATGTATAAATGTATACTAGTTATGTAGATATCAAGTCGGCATACCTAAGTATGTATACGAGTTATGTATATATCAAGTCGGTATACCTAAGTATTTATTCTATTTATATATTGTTTTTGTATACTGTCACCATCAAAATCAACACAATGGCAATGTATTACATCACAAATACATGTAGTATTTATATGAATAAGTTTATATACGCAATCCAAGCATACCATGGTGATTAAAGAAGATTTTCGGAAACAAAAAAAAAATAGAATAAAAATGCTTAATCTTTGAAAGCAATCCAATATAATCGATGAAGAATAAATATATAAAACGTACCTCAAATCAATAACAATTTAAAACTTAAACCTCGATTAAATTTTGTTGCGTCGTCGTCGAGAAATAGATAGTGGAATGCGGAGGAATTCGGTTCAAGTGTTAGGGATGCTTTGGCATCGAGAGACAGGATGTATATTTAGGAAAATATTTATATTTTTAATTATTAAAACATTAAATAAACAATATATATATAATACAAAAATACGCATTAATTTATATAATTTTATTTACTATCAAAATTTTTTCAACAAAATTAATGTGCGTGTAGCAAGGTAAAAATGAAAAACAAATACTTACAATTTTTTATTATAATATTAATTAAACAATAAATATATAAACAATAAAAAAATATGTTTAGCCTAATAAAAAAATATCAATAGGTACAAAATTAACAAACTTCATATAAGAAGACATAAATGAAAAGATGATTTGTCTTCTAGCCACTCGCTTAAGAGTTATAAAATACTCTTAATGTTAAAAAATATATAAAAATTTATATTTTATGGTTATAAATTTTTAAGAATTCATATTAATTTTTACAAAGATAATATGAAATAATTTAAAGGCATAAAATTTCATATTATTTGATATTATTAATATTTTTTAATTTTCAATAAATTACATAAAGTGAGAAGATAATTAAACAAAGGTATATTTATTATTTTAATAAAAATAATAAATGTTAAAAGCTAATTGTAAAAATATTACTCAATTATTTAATTTTTATAAATTTTAGTAGGAGCAAGCATCTATGTATTTATTTATAAAATATTAATTTATTTTTTTAAGTTTATTGAAAATTTTATATTTTTATTATATTTCTAGATTTTCAAAATTTTTATTATTCATTTTTTTAAAAGTTTCATATAATCATAAAATTTTATTTATACTTATAATAATATTAATATATAATTGTTTATTTGTCAATTCTAATATTTTTGAAAATATTTTTTATTTTATCATACAATTAATTAATTTACATTTATATTATTAGAAATTTTAATGGTAATTTAATTTTTAAAATATCGAAAAAAATTATTATACTTATTGAATTTATTATTTAATGTTACTTTAATACAAATTATTTAGTTTATTAATAAAAAATTTTAGAAAATTTTTTTGTATAATTATTTAAAAAATTAATACATAATAACAATAGTTATTTTAGCCCTTATTAATATATATTTTTTATATTTTTATATTTGTAAATTATTTATTTATAATATCATTTTTTATGATTTTACGAGGAGAATGTATCTTTCAAGGATTGCTCATCTATAGACCATTAACATATATTTAATAAACAAAATTAAATAAAATATTAAAACTAATAAAAAATTTTAAAAAATAAAAAAATTAAATATTGGATAGAGAAATTCCACCACTATGTTCGGGATTTAATTAGCTAGGAAAGTTGAGTCACTAAATCTTTCACTATATTTTGGATTTAATTAACTAGAAAAGTTTTGTTGCTAAATCCGTCAATATATTCCAGATTTAATTAGCTAGGGAAGATACATCATAAAAATCCATCATTATATTCAGGAAGTATTGGCTAAAGAAGTTATGTCACTATAATCAGTCATTATTTTCAATATGTAATTAGTTAGAAACATTTCGTGGCTAAATCCGGCATAATATTTCGGGGTATAATTAGATTGGGAAATTCTGTTGCTAAAATCCATCGCTATGTTCTGGATGTAATTAGCTAGGAAATTACATCACTAAAATATGTCGCTATGTTCTGGATATAAATAACTAGGAGAATTCCATTGCTAAATCTCTCACTATGTCCAGATTTTATTAGCTAGGAAAATTACATCTCAAAATCTATAGCTATATTCATGATTTTATTAGCTGGGAAAAATCCATCGCTTTATTCAGTCTCTAAATTTGTCGCTATGTCGCTAAATCTGTCAGTAAATTACTGATCTCATTAGCTAGAGATATTCTGTCGCTAAATTTGTCGCTTTATTCCGGCTTATATTAGCTAGAATAAATTCATCAATAAATCCGTCGCATTATTACGAATTTTATTAGCTAGATAAAATCTGTCACTAAATCCGTCACTAAATTATGGATTTTATTAGCTAGGAAAAACCCTCACTAAATCTATCACTAAATTATGGATTTTATTAACTAGGAAAAATCATTCACTAAATCTGTTGCTAAATTTTCGATTTTATTAGTTAGGGAAACTCCATCACAAATTCCATCACTAAATTCTAGATTTTATTAGCTAGAGAAATTATATCATTAAATCCGTAGCTAAATTCCATGCTTTTCTTGAGTGGAATTTAGGAGAATTTTCTATTGCTAATCCTTCGGTAAATTCATCTCTAAATTCTCCGCTTTTCTTGAGCGGAATTTACTAATATTTTCCATCGCTAATATGCCGCTAAATTCCTCCCTTTTCTTGAGCAGAATTCACGATAATTTGATGTCGCTAATCCTTCGCAAAATTCGTCACTAAATTCCCCGCTTTTCATGAGCGGAATTGACAAAAAATATTTCATCACTAATCCGTTGCAAATTTTTATTTCAAAGAAAAATCATAAATCCCTTACTATTCCCTAGCTTATTTCTCACAATTTAGCTACGGATTGATCCCTAGCTAAAATTCCCTACCAAAATGAACATTTTCTTGTAATGTTTATAATTACATGTATAACAACATACACCATTATTTTAAACTATATGTGTATAACTATATATAAATATTTGCATAACTAAATAAATTTCTATATAATTATGCATAATTATATTTGTAACTATATATACATTTATCTATTAATATAATTAAAGCAAAAAAAAATTTATAACGTTGATTATATTTATGTATAACTACTTATAACTACTTGTATGAATATATCTATATATAACTATATGTTTAATTATATATTACTATTTATAACTATATATATTATATGTAAAATGATATATAACTATAAATAATTATATCTTACTATGTGTATAATTTTAAAAGTTTTATGCATAATTATATTTAAATATTAAATTTACAGCTTATATTTAATAAATTTTTGTATATATTTGTATATAAAAAGTATTTTAGTATATCTATACCTATACATTACTATGTGTATAAATATATAAAATTAAATTAACAAATATATAAACATACATGTATAAATATACTTTTAACTATATGTGCAACTAAATGCATAACCACATGTAATTATATTTATAAATACATGTATAACAACATACTACATTAGTCTAAACTATATGTGTATAACTATATATAAATATTTGTATAACAAAATAAATGTTTATATAATTATATATAACTATATTTGTAACTATATATACATTTATGTATTAAAATAATTAAAACAAAATATTTTTTATAACATTGTTTATATTTATGTATAACCACTTAAAACTACTTGTATTAATATATCTATATATAACTATATGTTTTATTATATATAACTATTAATAACTATATATATTAAATGTAAAATAATATCTAACTATAAATAATTGTATCTTACTATGTGTATAACTTTAAAAGTTATATGCACAATTATATTTAAATATTAAATTTATAGCTTATATTTAATATATATATATATATATATATATATAGTAGTATATAAAAAAGTATTTTACTATATCTATACCATTACATTACTATATTTATAAATATATAAAATTAAATGAACAAATCTATAAACTTACATGTATAAATAACTGTTTAACTATATGTGTAACTATATATATAACCACATGTAACTATATTTATAATTATATGTATAACAACATACAACATTATTTTAAACTATTTGTGTATAACTATATATAAATATTTATTTATCTAGATAAATGTTTATATAAATATATATAACTATAATTAGAGACAATTGCATTTGTTAAATAAAATGATTTTTTTAACTAGTCATGCAAGATGATCGTGAGTGGATTTACAAGGGTCTAATAATCAAATGAATGTTATCTAATGAATGGGGAGGATAAAGTTAATGAATTTGTTGAGTTTGCTCCGAGACATCCTGAGTGTATGAATGGTGGTAAGATATCTGGTGTCCTTGCACTTTAGTTAATTGTTATTATAAAGAGTTTTTGAATATTGAGACTGTGAAGATGCATTTGTATAGAAATGGTTTTGTGGCAGAATACTATGTTTGGATATACCATGGTGAGAAGCAAGTCCACCAAAGGTGTACGAGTTTAGTATGGATGTCAGTAAGTGAAACTGATCAAATGCTCTCGGATAATAGTAATCACACTACATACTATAACATGGTTTTTGATGCTTATTGTCTTGAATTCAACCCGAAAGAGGAACCCAATGCCGAGGCAAGGAATTTTTATGATATGATTTGAGATTGAGACAAACTTGTATATGAGCAAAATTCTAAGCATATTCAACTTTCTACATTCATGAGGATGTTAGAAATAAAGTGCAGACATAGGTGTTCACAGGCATGGTTTGATGATATGTCTAAATTCATTCAAGAATTGTTGCAATAAGATAATATGATGCCATTGGATTTCTACCGCACGAAGAAGTTAGTTAGAGGCCTGAGATTAACCATACAGCTCATTCATTGATCTGTGAACAACTGTATGATGTATTGGGGTGATACCTTAAGAGTTGTAAAATATGTGGGCATGCTCTATACAAGCAAAAGATTAGGGGTTCTGGAATTAGATTATATATATGTAAGTTGAATGTGTCGTATAAGAAGATGCTTTATTTCCCAATAAAACCTTGGTTGCAGAGATTGTATACATCAACCGCAATAGCTAATGAAATGATGTGGCATTCAGAGCATAATATAGAGGATGGTAAGATGTATCACCCTTTCGATGCACATGCTTGGAAAAATTTTTATGGGTGTTTTCAAGATTTTTTTTCTGAAGTTTGAAATATTAGGCTGGGTCTATTTGCTGATGGTTTTCAACCATTTAGTCAATCTGAACAGCAATATTTTTTGTGGCTGTGGTGGTGTTGGAGTGGGTAAAAAAACTTAATAAATCACAGAAGAAGGTTGTGTTGGAGTGGGTAATAAAACTTAGATTTCCAAATGTGTGGATGCTTCTAATCTGGAGAGATGTGTGGATGTGAAAAGACTTAATATGTTTGGCATGAAGAGTTAAGATTGTGATGTATATTTGCAAAGGTTGTTACCAATTGCTCTTTGAGATTTCCTACCAAATAGAATATGGGAGCAGACAATTAAGATTTCTTTATTCTTCAAGCAATTGACTTCTTCTTCATTGACTAATGAAGAGTTGAGGAAATTGGATGAACAAATTCTTGTTATCTTATGCAATCTTGAGAAAATCTTTCCTCCTAGTTTTTTTGGCTCAATGGAACATTTTCCTTTGTACTTGGCTTACAAAGCAAGGATTGCTATTCCTGTCCATTATCATTGGATGTATCCTCTAGAAAGGTAATATTAATTCGCTAAACTAATTCTTTTCATACACACACACACACACACACACAAATGACTTATAATTTTCAATAATCTTTTTTTGTAGATACTTGAGGAAAATAAAGCATACAATAATGAATAAGGCACAAGTTGAAGGAGAACCAACTCCTCCACTTAAAATTATATTATGGATGAGGCTGCAAAATTTGTATCATTCTATTTCGAAGAAGGAGAACCAACTCTTCCACTTAAAGAAAAGCGGAATGAAGTTTATCTTTATGATAATGTAGATAATAATATATTTGAAATTTTCAAGCCTCCAGGTAAAGCAATTGGTGCTCAAGGGAAAATGTATCTAGTAGACTATGAATATACTGCACCTCATCTATATGTCCTAATGAATTGTCCAAAGGCTCTACCATTCATTGAGTAAGTATTTCATAATTGTCAAATGACATCTATTACGCATTATAATTTACTATTTCCTATCAATATATCAAATATTTTTATTTTCTTTTTTTTATTGATTTTGTTACAGATAAATGTAAAGAGCTTCCAAACATAAATGAAGAAGCAATCAATGTTGTGATGGAGAAATAATTTCTATCATTTTTTGAAAAATACGTATGTTTACTAATATTAAAAAACTTAAAATAATTGTATTATTCAAATAAAAATTTATAATTGTAATCTAAACAATCCACTTTATTTTGATTACAGGTTCATAATCGTGCAAATAAAAATTCCAATTATTATCTTAGAAGTATAGCACGAGGTTCCCTAAGAGAGATTAAAAATGTACAATGGTAACTATGTGAATAGTTTAAATTTCACACTAAATTATATGGTAGATACTGGGCAATAGATAATACGGGGGTATGCATTAAAGGATCCGTATACAATGAAACTGAATATGACTATTACGAGACTCTGGTCGAAGTGATCAAGATAGAATTTGAAGCCCTCCCAATTAAAAAATCTGTATTATTCAAATGTTAATTGCTCAATCCAACACCACATGTTAGTATTTTAGTCCATCATCGATATAAACTTGTTGATGTTCCCTATAAAAAATGATTCAACAAATATGAACCTTTTGTCTTAGCAGTACAAGCATCACAAGTTTATTATTGAGAATATCTAGGTCGGACTGGTCCTAGAAAGGATTGGAAAGTTGTGTGCGAGATAAAAGCAAGGGCTCAAATTGATATCCCCGTATCACCAAGTACTGATTTCATGAAAACAACTTTTCAAAATGATGACAAAGATGTTTTAATTGAAGCTGTGGTGGGGAACGAAGACGTCCTTTTAGTCACATCTTCTGAGATGGATACAAGTGAGGATGTAGATGGTGATGAATATTTAATTGATTATGAGGAAGAAATGAGTGAAGAAGAGGAGTTTGAAAATGATGTTACTACATCTTAAAAAGACGAATCAGATTTGGATGATTCTAATGAGAATGAGTAGAAAGTGAATTTTATGTTATTTTAATTGTTAATCATTTTTGTTTATTTTCATTGCCTTAAGTATTTTTCATAGGTATGGCACGTGGATGAGGTATAGGCCACACATTGTAAGGTTGTATGAGTTATGGTATAGGCAACACATCCTTAGGTATGCCTGAAACTAGTAGAGGGTCATGGGTGGAAGAGACGCAACAGCAAACAGAGAAGGTTGTTAATGTACCGCAGTAGCAGCATCAGCTGATTGATCCACATAATAGTGGTGAGATTTTGATGAATGATCAAGAGATGTGGGAGGGAGAGGAGGGAGAGGATGGAGATGTTGGTGAGTCTTCCATAGAGCACCCTACAAACAAGACTCTCCCAATTGCTCATTTTAATCCATTAATTGATAATCCGTAAGATATAAAACTTAACAAATTATTTATCAATTTGTTTATTTATTTCTTACTTGCTAATAAATATTTTTTTCAGGACAAAGTTAGAGCCTTATGGTTCCATTTTAGGATTCTGAGGACAATTTTCAGGAAGTCCTTTAAGCCTAATGGACATAATTGAAAGTCAATAACACATAGAGACCAATTAATTTTTTTGGAGAGAATTTAAGGTAAATATTATTACCTACAAATATTTACATCTTTTATTTATTCTTTATTTCACTGATTAAAAATTATTTATTTATAATTGTAGAAACTTTACAGGTGGACACAACCAAAGGAGTCGATCAAAAATGTGTTCTACAAGCATGCTGCTAGTCGGTATAAAGACACAGTATACTAGATGAAAGATGATGGTTGATGAAGAAAGAAAAGGATTCAAGTGTCCCGGATCATGTTTTTGATGAGTGGCGAAGCAGATGGGAAGATTCAGATCATAGGAAGAGGTGTAATAAATAGAGCAGCAATCATTGCTCAGAGTGGGCTAGAAAGGGTAGTGGCATGTCTACACATACTTGTGGATCTCGCTCTATGCATGATCATGAATGAGTATTGATATTATTTCTAATTTATACTTTTTTTGTTTATTACTTTTGTGAATTGACTTCAATTATGCCTAAATTTCATTTCTCATAAAAAATTTTTTCAATATAATTAACGTATGTATTATGTGTAATTATAAGCATTCAAGGAGGGTAAGAAGTATAGTACTTCTCGCTTATTCAGATTCATGTAGATGAAGGCTCATGATGATCAGAATTTCGTTGATCAGAGATCTCATGTAACAAATGTAAGTTTAAATAAAAAAAAATTATGTTTAAATATAAATTGATATACTTTTCATACATTTTTAATAGGTGAGATTTGAGGAAATGTTAACTGCTGTGACTCAAGCATATTCCCAGTCTACTTCACGTTCATGTGATGGTACAATAAGTAGTTCTCATTCATCAGCTCCACCAGTTGATGCGAATCAGATTTGGTTTATGGCTGTTGATGGCAAGGAGAAGATACCCGTCTAAGGCGTTGGTTCATCGACATCATCATTCTACTCACATAGATGACGAGACTATGAAGCTGAATTTTCAGGCCTAGTTTCGAATTTGTTCTCGAAAATGGAAGATTTTCAGGAAGAGATATAAAATTCAATACAGTTTCAGTTGGCTTATACCATGTGATGCATGATCGACTATGAGGATTATAGGGATGAGTTGCGTATGCATTTTGACTGGCTTAGAAAGAAGTTTCAGGAAGGAGGACTACAGTTCAAACCAGATGATCTATCTCGGATTGTTTGGCATAATGCTCCAACTACAGCATCTACTCCATCACCTATAGTAGTATCTGCAAAAACCACATTAGGACTAGCAGCAACAAATAGCTCTACCCCTGTACCTGACATCTCACCGTGTGAACCAGAAATGTCACAGCATAACGATTATGAAACTAAGTTGGATGATTGAGTGTATTACATACATTTTTTTCAATGCCTTAAACTTTGATTTGAAATTTATTTTTTTATTTTATCTTGATGTTTTTAATATATATATGCAGTATATAAAGTTGTTTGCTGTAGTTAATTGGATTTTTATTTTGTTGTTTTATCTATAAATGTTTTTGTAGGAACTGAATCAAAATTGGAAGCAAAATGATTTTTTTTGTGTTTTATGTTCTAGTTTCTGTAGCAACTATAGAAATACCGTAAAAAAAATTTGGTTGGTAATTACTACCCAAATTATGACCAAATTGACCAAAATTTGTTAATATCAATGGTCGGTAAAAAGTCACCAAATGGTTGGTAATTCTTTTGGAGATCAATTACCAACAAATGATTTTAAAAGATTTTGATCAGTTTTTTGTCGTAATTTTTTTGGTTTTTACCGGCCATTTCTTGACCATTTACCGACCAAATGCTTTTGGTCGGAAAATAGTTGAAATTTAGTTAGTAATTATTTGTCAGTGATTGGTTTGTAAATGGCCGTTAATTACCGACATTTAGAGACCATCTACTATCCTTATTTATTCAGTCAGTAAATTGTCGGAATATAGTCAGTAAATCTTTGTCTATAGAGCATCGGTAAATGGTTGGTAACTTACTGACCGACTGATTTTTTGTTGGTAAAAAATTTAGCGATGAGCAAAATCGTGACCAAATATTTTGGTCGGTAAATGATCGCTATTTTGTTTACCTGCCAAAAAATACCGAATTAGCGACTAAAAAATTGTTTGGTACTTCAGTGAATTTTGGTAGTGTATCATGCAAGTATGCATTAGATATTTCTCTAAATTTATTTAAAAATGCATAGGCATGTATATATGCTATATACATGCATATAGCATAAATAATGTATAATTATATATGTCCAAACAAACACACGCATACACTATTTTCCTATCTTCTCATATTTCTTTATCTTGTCCATTTATTACACCTTTCTAGTTCAACTGAACCATTGATGCATGGAAATGGTCATTATCAAAAATCAAAATCTATTTTTTTCTAATCTACATATCCCACGTGAACTACAATTTATTATTACGTTTTTTTTGCTTTTGAAAACTATAAGAAAACTTTTTTTAGGAAAAATAAATGACCATTTGAAAGAAGATTTGATGGTTGTGAGCATGAATAGTAAATCTTGCTTCAATGCACTAGAAATTAAAAGCTAGTATTAATATAATTCACGAAAGCATAAAATCTATGAATATTTCATGTACACAAAAATTATATCAAATAAGAAAACTTGATTACTACTTCATACAAATTTTCTTTTAACCTCTCATTATTATCATCAATGAAATCTTATCTCAACATTATCGTAAACAAACATTACACTAACCATATAAACATGAGTTCAATCAACAAGACTACCAAATATACTTCATCAGGATGCTTGTCAAATCACCCATCATGATGTTCAACACTATCGTAAACAAACATTACACTAACCATATAAACATGAGTTCAATCAACAAGACTACCAAATATACTTCATCAGGATGCTTGTCAAATCACCCATCATGATGTTCAAGTAGATGTCCTACCTGCACTCCATTGCCATTATAATAGCCCATCCAGCTTCTCTACACAACTTCACAATTTCAATGCATGTAGTTTGTCACTGATGTAATTTAGTTCGCCTTGATAAGAAGGGTCTATGTCCTATCCAAGCAACCAAATCAAATTAAAAACAAAAAAAAAGCAAACATTTTTACAGCTCAATGCTATTCCAAGCCTATTATGAGCTCACAGAGAAATCAACATCTCGACTCTTGCTTGTATTTGAGGTCGTAGAGCATCTTATCCAGCTAATAAAACTGAGATTCAGCAATATCCACTTTTATGGGGCACATATGGCAATAATGTAGTTGAAATCGAGGTCTAAGCCTTGTGAGCAATGATTTTAATAACACACAGTGGGAGTGTCATGGATTCAATAACATACAGTGAGTGAGCGAAGATTTACATAGCACACAATGTGTGGGTAATCGTGGTAGCTAGTGCACAGTGGATGCACTCCTTCTAGGAGTTTATAGCTCTTTCCGACACCCCCCCCCCCCCCCCCCCCCATAGTTTACCTTTCATTGGGGTCACTTTTGATACCATGTAAAATATTAAAACACAACATAAAATAAATATAATACACTTGATGAATAACCTCATACAAACATTTCCATTATATAACATGTTATTTTTATTAGAGCAACTCATAGGATGAATAACCTCTATATCACTATCAAAGTATACCTGTGTGTGCCAGGCATGCCTCAATGTGTAAGACATGCTAATTCTTCCTCCAAAAAGCTATCAATAGAATAACGTATCAATTGATAAATTAGAGAACATGGCACCTATCAAAACACAAGCAATATCACATACATCATCTTCATTAATAATATAGTTATATACAATATATATGTACACATAGTACTGTAGTGTATATGTACATATACTAAATATATGTACATATGCACTATAGTATATTTGTACATATATACTTCAGTATTATACATACGCACTGTAGTATATATGGATGTCTTATAGATATAGAATAGCATGTATAGATATAGATATATAATAGTAAGTAAAGTATTATCTCATTTATACTTCACAAAGAAGGCACAAAACATCACTTTCATAATTTGTAAGAATCACGAATATTATTTAAATTTTTGAAAATATATCTAAAAACTCTTAGAAGAAAACTTGGAAGACAAGCCATGAGCTAGGCTTGGAAAATTAAAATTCACGCCCTATTTTTCTACAACTAGACCTCTCTCATGGTCCCAAGGCCTATAAGAAGGTTGCTCTGCTTTGCCACTCACGCAGGACCAATGCTTCCGTGCAGCTTTCCTAGAACGTTTCTTCTTCTCTCTGTGTGCTTGCACCAATGATTTTGATCACTTAGCTTCATTGTGTTAGTCCATCAATCTTATAGTTTCTACTGCCACATGGTTCTTCTCTTGGTTCAAATCAAGGACCATCACTTCATTGTATGTGAAAATGTAACTGTAGAATAGTTCATTGTCATACTAATCCATGGTTGGAGACAATTCAATATGCACTCCATAAAAAGAATATGCACTCCATAAAAACAATACACATTCACATATATATAAATACAGTAATTATATGGACATGACCAAACATAAATATGAGTTGATAGTCATACAACTTCAACAAATATCTAAAAGATGGCCAATAGTTTTGTTTAGAGAGAGAGAGAGAGATAAAGTACAAAAATAAAATATTTCAGAAATAATGAAGGTAATAATAGCTCACCCTCCTTTTGATCCATTAGAGATCAGTAAAGATGGAACCCACCCAGAGGAAGGACCATGATAATGTCTGAAGGCTTTGAATCAGAATTTATTCTTGTGTCTCACATTAGATGTCTTGCAAAGTTTCATGGTTAGGTTAATCATCAAAGCAAAAAACAAAACTATAAAAGAGAAAAATGATACCACTAAAACAGTCTCATCGTATTTTGTTACACATAGACAAAAATAAAAAATAGATCATAAATAATTCTGATACAAATCATCCTCATAATTAGTTGGTGCATTTGTGCTAGCCTCTTCTGCGTGGTTTCATAGTTGGATCTTGGAATGCTATCTATCGCGTCAAAGCCACTAACCGTGACTCCCTATAGAACATCTACTATTGCATTACATTCTTAATTTTTTTAACCTCATCATTCATTTCTTTCATCTAATCATTCATTTCTTTCATTTTTTATAACTAGGCCACAATGCATTATATATATAGATTTAAGTATTTCATAAAATTTCTGAGCTTTAGAATTTGGTGGTTCATCCATGTAATCCATATTAAAGTCAGCACCAGTAGCTTCCATGACCATTCTATGGTATGTATTATGTTGCTTCTTCACCACATGCAAATGATTCACTACCCTCATTTCGGTCAATGTTCAGAGCCTTTTTACTTTCCTCATGATAAATCCAAATAAAATAATTTGGGACAAAGTCATTTTTAGCCAACTAGTATCTTATAGTGTTTAAATCATGAAAAGGATATTCTGACACTTGTAGTTATTACACGGACATTTAATTTTTTCTCCATCCATTCATCTCGATTGATTGCACGTAAAGTTGATGAAAGTTTTAAACCCAATCAAAAAATATTGATTCAAAATTCCATTCATAAACATTTTGTACATCCACTGACGATCCGAACTCATTTTGTCTTATTTTATTTGCAATGAATAATGCTCAATTATTATTTTGAATTAAACATATAATTACTTCAAAATATACTAATAATTAAATAAAATTACTTACAGATGAATTTTTAAAGATTAAATATTTTGAATATCAAGGCAATACATTTGTAGAATGTACATTAATAGATAAAGCATTTTTTTAGCACGGTAAAGATTAATAGATATCATGCTATTACTAGTTGTATAAAAATGTATATAAAATATATGTTGTTAATTATATATTTAAATATAGTTATATAAAATGTTTTTATAGTTATAGATTTACTCAAAGACAATTATTTATAGTTATATGTTTTTATACCTATAGTATATATAGTTAAAAATAAAGTTATATATAGTTAAACATATAGTTATATAAAGATATATTAATACAAATAGTTATAAGTAGTTATACATAAATGTATATAAAGTTATAAACAAATATATAGATTTACATATATGTATATATATATGTGTGTGTGTGTGTGTGTGTGTGTGTGTGTGTGTAGTTACAAATATAGTTATATTTAATTATATAGAGTGTTACATAGTTATACAAATATTTATATATAGTTATATACATATCGTTAAACATAGTGTTGTATGTTGTTATACATGTAATTATAAATATAGTTACATGTGGTTATACATATAGTTACACATATAGTAATACTTATATTTATACATGTAGGTATAAATATTTTTTTGATATAATTTTATATATTTATACATATAGTTATGTATAGGTATAGATATAGTACAATAAATTTTTATATACTAATATATAAAAATATATATTATATATATTTTGTTAATTATATATTTATATATATAATTATGTATAATGTTTTTATAGTTATACATATAGACAAAGACAATTATTTATAGGTATATGTTCTTATACCTATAGTATATATATAGTTAAAAATAGAGTTATATATAGTTAAACATATAGCTATATATAGATATATTAATGCAAATAGTTATAAGTAGTTATACATAAATGTATAATAAGTTATAAACAAATATATAGATTTAATTATATGAATACATATATGTGTACATAGTTACAAATATAGTTATATTTAATTATATAGAGTGTTACATAGTTATATAAATATTTATATACAGTTATACACATATAGTTATAAATGTGTATGTAGTTAAAGATATAGTTATATATATCATTTTTATAGTTATACACAAAGTAAAATACAATTATATATAGTTATATATTATTATACATATAGTACATTTTGTTAGATATATAGTTATATAGAATTATAAATGTAGTTATAAATTATTATATAGTTAAAAAATAGTTATGTATAGTTATAAATATAGTTATAAAAATAATTTACATAATTATACATATTGTTATAAATACTTTTATATATAATGGCATATGATTATATAATTATACAAGTGTTTAGATATAATATTTGTTTTAAAATATTTTTATAAATGTAACATATAAATAATTATATTTATGAAACACTTTTATAAATATTATATAGTATATATATCACATTTATTTAAACATTATATAAATATATTATATATTTATATAAAAATTAATATGTTATATAAATGTTTACAAAAATGTATAAACATTTTATATGTTATATAATTGTAATATAAAAAATTATATAAATGGATAGTTTTATGTAAATGTTGTTTATATATTTATAAACATTAATACATATGTATAAATATCTATATATAACATTATATTTATATATAAACATATCAATGTTTAAATATAATTTAATACGTTTATATATATTAAAGTATAGACATTTATATATAATGTCATAAAATTATATAAATGTATAAAAGTTTATATATAATGTAATCTGTTTATAATATTTTTGGAGAAAACAAAAATAGAACTTATAAACCTTAAGTTTGTTTTTTCATAAGTTACAGAAGCATCAAAGATTAAGCATAATTTTTTTTCTTAAGTTACAGAAGCAGAAAACAATATGCAAACATTTAGTATTTGAAATTCATTTAACCCTATAAAATTAAATAGTAAAAGAACAAAGTTTACACTAATCAATTATTGTTTAATTAATGGTGTAAGTCAAAATCATATAAGTGATATGAAAATAGAAGAAAAAAGAAGAAAAATTAGGAGAAAATAAAAAAAATCAAATCCAAATATTTGTAAAAACCAAACTCCACCTGTGGTAATCAAATTGAGAGAGACAGAGTTATATATATAGCATTTCTAAGGAGAAAAGCAATGATAATATTACATGGTAACAAGAAGAGGTAGATTTTGTGGGTTGCTCCCATAGTCCAATTTCGCTTCTCATCTCTTCATCATTGAAAGATAGAAAAAATTTAAGTGCTTAATGCCTTAGCATTTTTTTTCACATAAACTATAAATAAAAAATTGGATGTAAATATATAAAAAATAAAGAGACAAAAATATAAAAGTAAACTAAAATTATAAAAAATAAATAATAAAATAAAAAAATGAAATTTATTTTTATTTAACCATAAATGATATTATTTTATTAAAAAAATAAAATAATATTATATAATAATAAAGTATTTCATATATATATATATATATTATGGTTATAACTTTTTAAGAATTCAATTTATTTTTTATTAAGATAATATGAATTAATTATAAAGGCATAAAATTTGAATCTTTTAGTCATTATAAATTTGAATCTTTTAAGTGTTCATTTAATAACCACATTAAGATAATTATTTTTTATATCATCAATTTTTTTTGATGTAATTAAAACATCTATATATTAATATATAAATATCAGTTTATTTTCTTTTAAATTTAAAGAAAAAATGAAAATTTTTTTATAATTCAAAATTTTTAAATCTATTAGTCGATATTTATTTATAGATTCAAATAATAATAAAAATATTATGTTTATTTTAAATAATATAAATATTTACTTATTTATTTGTTAATTCATATATTTTTATAAATTTTTTTAGTTAATCAAACAATTATTAAATTTAGCTTTTTATTAGTAGTAATTTTTATTAATGATTATTTATTAATTGAAATATTTTAAAAATTATTATAATTATATAAGAAATTATATAATGTTTTTTAATACAAATATTAAATATCATAATTATAAATATCAGAAAAACATTTTGTATAATTTTTTTAATTAATTTATAATCAAAAAATAGGGGTTTTAGTGATATTTAATATAAATTTTTAATAGTATTTATATATTTATGAAATTTTTTATTTATAATATCATATTTTTATAATTATATGAGTAGATTATGTCTTTCAAGGATCACTCACTATATACTATGACATATCTTTACTATAAAAAATTATATAAAAATATTAAAATAAATAGTGCTTAAAAAAATTAAATCATTAAAGATTAGCGATGGAAATTATCACAAGCCCAAATAACTAGGGAAAAATCCCTAGCTAAATGCAGATTTTTTGAGAAAATAAAGATTTATGGAAAAATTACTTCCAATTATATATAAAATCATAAAAAAATAAATTCAGATAATTATTTAGCGATAGATTTTGTTTTGTTATAATTAGCCAAGAAAATTCAGTCGCTAAATCAAGTGCTAAATTTCCATCTTTTCTTTACGCAAATATCTACGATAATATTAGCGATATATAATTTTCAATCGAACCTTTCTATAGCTAATCCATCACTAATTCATCGTATTATTTAAATTTAATGTAAAATCAATCATATCTTGTTATTCCCTAGAAAATCCTTCGCTAATTAGCTAGGGATTTTATCCCTAGCTAAATTTTTATAGCTAAATAGACATTTTCATATAGTTATAGATAGATAGATAGACAGATAGACAGACAAATATATAGATAAATAGATAGAGAAACAGATGATAGATAAATAGATTGAGAGATAGATTGTTAAATAGATAGATAGATAGACAACTAGATAGATAGACAGATAGATAGATAGATAGATAGACAAATAGATAGACAGATAGGTAGATAGATAAACAGATGAAAAAATAGATAGATAATAGATAGATAGATAGATATATATATATATATATATATATAGATAAATAGATAGATAGATAGACATATAGATGAATAGACAAATTAATAGATAGAGATAGATAGATATATAGAAATATAGATATACCATAGATAGATAGATATATAGATAGATAGATAGATAAATAGATAGATTAATAGACATTTAGATATTTAGGCAAATAGGTAGATAGACAGATAAATTGAAAAATAGATAGATAAATAGATTGAAAAATAGATAGAAAGATAGACAAATAGGTAGATAGGTTGATATATAGATTGATAGATAGAAAGATAGACAGATAGATAACTAGACATATAAAAAGATAGATAGATAGATAGACTGATAGATATATAGATGATAGACATATAGATAGGTATACATATATAGAGATAGATAGAAATATAGATAGATAGATAGAAAAATAGATAGATAGATATATAGATAGATAGATAATATGATATTTAGATTTAAAGATAGATAAATAGATAAAAATATAGATAGAAAAATAGATAGCCACATAGATAGATAGATAGATATACAATTAGGTATATAGACAGCTACATAGATAGACAGACAGATAGAGAGATAGATAGATAGATAGACATATAGACTAGATAGAAAGATATGTAGATAGGTAGATAGGAAGACAGATAGATGGTTAGACAAAAAGATAGATATACAGATAGAAAGATAGATCAATAGAAAGAAAGATAAATAGATAGATATAGAGATATATAGATAGGCAGATAGATAGATAGCAAGATAAATAGATATATAGATATATAGATAAAAATAGACAAATAGATATAGAGATAGATAGATAGTTTGATAGATAAATATTTGATTGATAGATAAAGAGATAGAAAGATAGATAGATAGAAGAGAAATAGAGTGATAGACAGATAAATAGATAGACAAATAGACATGTTGACAGATAGACATATAGATAGATATACAGATAGGTAGATATGAAGATAGGAAGAAAGGTGGAAAGAAATATTGAAAGAGATAGATAGATAGACTAATAGATAGATATATAGATAGATAGTTAGAGTTATATAGAGATAGACTGATAGACAAAAAAATAGGCAGGCAAATTGACAAATAGACAGATGATAGATAAACAGATAGATAGATAGATAGACAATTAGACAGATTGATAGAAAGATATATAGACAGATAGACAGACAGACAGATAGATAGATAGATAGTCATATAGATTAAAAGATGTATAGATGGATAGACAAATAGATAGATAGATAGATAAATAGATAGATTTACAGATATTTAGATAGATAGATAGACAAATAGATAGATAGGTAGATAGAAAGATAGATAGTTAGATAGAATGATAGGCATTTATATAATTAGAAAAATTGGTAGGTAGAAAATAGACAGATAGATAAAAAAAATAGATAGATTGATAATTTTGCAGATAGGTAGATAGGTAGATAAACAAATTGACAGATAGATAGATAAATAGATAGACTGATAGAAGGATATACAGATAGAAAGATAGACAGCTAGATAGATATAAAGATAGAAAGATTGACAAATAGATTGACAGATAGATAGACAAATAGATAAATAGATAGATAAATAGATATACATATTGAAATATAGGCAGACAAACAGACAAATAGGCAGACAAACAAATAGATAGATAGATAGAGAGATAGATAGATACATAGTTAGATAGAAAGAAAGATAGATAGATAAATAGATAAACAGAAAGACATATAGACAATTAAGAATAAAGACAGATAGATATATACATAGAGACATAGACATATAGATGAGATAAACAAATAGACAAATTACCAGATAGATAAATAGACTGACAGATAGATAGATAGATAGATGAATAGTTTGATAGATAGTCTAATAGATAGATACGTGGATATATAGATAGATATATTGATAGAAATATAGATAGTTATATAGATAGATAGATTTATAGATTTTCTACTAGATATATATATATATATAGATAAATAGATTGAGTGATAGACATATAGAAAGAAAGATAGATAGATAGATAGATATATAGGTAGTAGACTGATAGTCAAATAAATAGAAAGATTGATAGAAAAATAGACATATAGATAGATAGAGAGATAGTTTGGCAGATAGATAGGCTGATAGACATTTAGTCATTTAGATACATAGACACATAGATAGACACATAGACATATATATAGATATACATACGGGTAGATAGGTAAAAGGATAAAGAGATAGATAGGCAGATAGACATATGGACAGATAAAGAGATTGAAAGAAAGAAAGATAGATAAATAGATAGACATACATATAGATACATAGATAGACAAATAATTAAACAGATAGATAGATAGATAGATAAACAGATATACATTCTGCTAGATAAACAGATATATAGATAGATATATAAACAGATAGAAAAATATATAGATAAAAAGATATACAGATAGATAAATAGATAAATCTATAGACTACATATAGATAGATAGACATATAAAGAGGTCGAAAAGTAGACATGTAGATAGATAAATAGATATAAAGATAGATAGATAGATAAACATAAAGATATATAGATAGATAGATAAACAGATAGAAAGATAGGTAGAAAGACAGAAAGAGAAATAGATAAAAAGAAAGATAGAGAGGTAAATAAACAGATAAATAGATAGACAATTAAACAGATAGATAGATCGATAGATCGATATATAGATAGATAGATTGACTTATAGATAGATAGATATAGAGATATAAAGAAAGAAAGAAAGATAGATAGATAGATAGATTTTTAGATAGATATTTGATTAGATAGATAGATTAACAAATAGATAAATAGATTGCTTGATTGAATTATAAATAGCTAGATAAAGGGATAGAAAGAAAGAAAGATAGATAGATAAATAGATAGATCGATAAATATATAGATATACAGATAAACATATAAACAAATAGATAGATATACAAATAAACAGATAGACAGATAAACATAAAGATAAATAGAGAGATATATAGATAGATATATAGAAAGATAGAAAGATAGAGAAAAAGATAGATAGACAAATATACATATAGATCGATATACATATAGATAAATAGACAGATAGACAGATAGATTAATTGATTGATTGATAGTTAGATAGATAAATAAATAATAAATAAATATATATATATATATATATATATATAGAAAGATAGGCAGATATATAGATTAATAGATATATAGATAGATCGATAAAAAGAAATAAAGAAAGATAGATAAATAGATAAATAGATATATAGATAGATAAATAGATATATAGATAGATAAATAGATAGAATTAAAGAAAGATACATATAAGATAGAAAGATAGTTAGATGAATATACATATTGATAAATAGATAGATATATAGATAGTTAGATAGATATATATATATATATATAGTTATATATATGGCTAGAGAGATAAATAGATAGATATATAGATAGGGAGATAGATATATAGATATATAGATATACATATAGATAGATAGATATACATAATGATAGATAGATAAATAGATAGGCAAAAAGATAAATAGATAAATACATACATCGATAGATAGATACACGGATAAATAGATAGATAGATAGATAGATGGATGGATAGATGGAAATAAAGATAGATAGAGAAAAAAAATAAATCGATCAATAGAAATATAGATAGACAAATATATAGATTTATAGATAAATAGACAGATATATATATAAATAGATAGACATTTAAATAAATAGAAAGATAGATAAATACCTAGACATATAGATAATTAGTCAGATAGATAATTAGATAGATGGATAGATTGACAAATAGATAGATAGACAGATAGATAGATAGATAGATATAAGGTTAAATAGATTTATATATAGGATGATAGACAGATAGACATATAAATAGATAGATAGATAGGTAGGTAGGTAGATAGATAGATAGAGATATAGATAGATAGATAGACAAATAGAGAGATAGATAGATAGACAAATAGACAGATAAAATGATATACAGATAGATAGATATATAGATAGACAGATGTATAGATTACATATAGACATATTGATAGATAGACACTTCAACAAGTAGATAGGTAGATAGAGAGAGAGAGATAGATAGATAAACAATTAGATAGATAGTTAGAGAGACATAAAAATATAGATAGAAAGACATATAGAAAGACAAATAGAAAGATAGATATATAGATAGATAGATAGATAGACAGATAGATAGATAGATAAATAGATTAAAAATTAAATAGATAAAGAGATTGACAGATAGACATATAGACAGATATATATAGATAGATAGATTGAAGATATAAAGAAAGAAATAAAGATCTATAGATTGATTGATTGATAAATTGACAATTATACAAATAGATAGATTGACAGATAGATAAATAGATAGATAGATAGAAAGATAAATAGTTATATATATGGATAGAAATATTTATAGATAGATAAACAAATAGACAGATAGATAGATAGACTTCTAAATATATATACATATAAACAAAAAGATAGATAGATAAATAGACAAATAAATATATAGATAGATAGATAGACCGATATATAGATAAATATATAGACAAATAGGTAGATAGACATACAGATAAATTGATTGATCACATACACAAATCAACAGATAAATAGATATATAGATAGAAATGTAGATAGATATATGGATAGAAGATTAATAAATCAATAAAATAAAAGAAATAAATAAAGAAAGATAGATAGAATGATTTATAAATAGATACACAGATAGAAAGAAAGATAGATAGATAAATTGATTGAAGATAGAAAGATATATAGATGGATAGAAAGATTGATAAATAGATATATAGATATGAATTTAGATAGTTAGATAATTAAATATATAGAGAGATAGTGATATAGATATATAGATAGAAATATAAATAGATAGTTAAATAGATAGATTGATAGATAGAAAGATTGATAGATATATATATAGATTGATAGAAAGATATATAGATAGATAAAAAGATAAAGAGTTAGATAGATAAATAGATAGATAGATAGACAAATAGATAGATACATACATAGATAAGTAGATAGATAGATAGAAAGATATATAGATAGACAGATAGATAGATTGTTGGATTAATGGATAGATAGATAGAATAATTAATAAATCAATAGATAGAAAGATAGACAGATATATAGATAGATAGATAAATAGATAAATAGACACTTAGACATATAGATAGATAATTTTTAAATAGATATATAGATAAATTCCTAGAAAGATAGATAATTAGATAGATAGATAATTATATAGATATATAGATTTACATATAGATATATAGATAGATAGATAGAATGATTTATTGATGATAAACATATATATAGATAAATAGATTGATAGAAAAAAAGTTAAATAGATAGATATATAGTTAGATTGATAAATAGTTAGGTAGATAGACATATAGATAGAGAGATAGAAAGACATAGAGATAGATAGAAAAGAATATAGAAAGATAGATAGATAGACAAACAAATAGATCAATAGACAGATAGATTGATTTATTGACAAACAAATAGACAAACAAACAAATAGAAGATATATAAATGGATAGATTGAAATATACATAGATAGATAGAGAAATAAATATATCGATAGATAGAAAGATAGATAGATAAGTAATAGATAGATAGATAGGAAGGTAGTCATATCGATAGATATACATATAAATAGATAGAATGATAGAAAGATTCCAAGACATATAGATAATTAGACAGATAGATAATTAGATAGATTAATTGATTGACAGATAGATAAATATACATATAGATAGATAGAATGATTAATTGATTGATTGATATAGATATAGATAAATAGATAGATAGAAAGTTAAAATAGTTAGATATATAGAATGATTGACAGATATATAAAAAGATTTATAAATAAATAGACATATAAATAAATAGACAGACATACATATAGTTAGATAGAGAGAAATGTAGATAAATAAATAGTGAGATAGATATATAGACACATAGATAGATAGATATTTAAATAGAAAAATAAACAAATAGATAGATAAAAGGATTTACAAATAGATAGATAAATATATAGATAAACAGATAGACATATATATAGATTACTTATAGACAGATTGATAGATAGACACATCAATAGGTAGACAAGTCGACAATTAGATAGATAGATAGATATACAAATGGATAAATAGATAGACTGTAAAATAGATAGACTGTAAAATAGATAGATAGATATTTAGAGAGACCTATTGAAACACAGATAGAAAGCCAAATATAAACACACACACACACACACACACACACACACACACACACACACATATATATATATATATATATATATATATATATATATATATATAGATAGACAAACAAATAGATAGATAGATAAAAAATTAAAAATTAAATAGATAGATAGATCGATAGATAAACATATAGAAAGATATTTACATAGATAGATTGAGAGATATAAAGAAAGAATGATAGATAGATAGATAGATAAATAGATATATTTGTAGATAGAATTACAGATAGATAAATAGATAGATTGACAGATAGATTGATAAATAGATAGATAGATTGATAGATAAATAGCTAGATAGAAAGATAAATAGTGAGATATATGGATAGAAATATTTATAAATAGAAAAATAGATAGATCGATAGATAGACTGATAGATTGATATACGAATAATTAGATTGATAGATAGACATATAAATTAATATACATGTAAAGAAATAGATAGATAAACAAATAGATAGATAGATAGATAGATAGACAGATATATAGATAGACAGATAGATAGATAGACAAATAGGGAGATATTCAAATAGATAGATAAATAGATTGACAAATAGATAGATAGATAGATAGACAGATAGATAAATAGATAGATCAGATAGATAAAAAGATAGATAGATAGATATAGAGATAGAATGATAGATAGATATATAGATAAAAAGATAGATAAATCGATAATGAGATAGAAATAAAGAAAGATAGATAGATAAATAGATAGATAGATAGAAGATTTATAGATATATAGATGGATATAGAGTTTGATAAATAAATAGATATATATATATATATATATATTATTTATTTATTTATTTATTTATTTATTTATATAAATTGATATATAAATAGATAGATCAACATATAGACAAATAGATAGATATATAGATATTCTAATAGACAAATAGATAGATAGATAGATAGACTAATAAAGAGATACTCAAAAAGAGATAGCGACATAAATAGATAGATATATAGTATGATATATAGATAAATAGATAGGAAGATAGATAAATATACTAAAAGAAAGCCAAATAAATAGATAGATAGATAGTTAGATCAAGAGATAGATATATAGATAGATAAACAAATTCATAAATAGACAAATAGATAGATATACAGATTTAAAATAGATAGATATATATATATATATACACACACACAAATAGATAGACAAATAGATATACAAATATATAGATAGACAAATAGACAGATAGGCAGATAGATAGATACACATATAGATAGACAGATTGATTGATTGATTGATTGACATATATATAGATACATAGTAGAAAGATAGACAGATAGATATGCAAATAGGTAAATAAATAGATAGATAGAAAATAATATAGAAAGACAAATAGATAGTTAGATAGATAAACAAATAGACAATAGAAAAATAGACAAATAAACAAATAGATAGATTGATTGATAGACTATTAGAAAGATAGAAAAATAGACAGATAGATAGACAGACAGATAAATAGAATAAAATATAGTTAATCATATAGATAGATTTATAGATAAATAGATAGAAATATAGATAGATATAAAATTAGATCGATAGATATTTAGATAGACAGATAGACAATTATATAGAAAGAAAAATAGATAAATAAATAGATAAATAGATAGATAGATATGCAGATAGACAGATTGATTGATTGATTGATTGAATGATAAATAGATTGACAAACAGATAGATATATAAACTATTAGATAGATACATAGATAAACAAATAAATAGATAAATATATAGAGAGATAGATAGATTAAAATATATATAGATAGACAAATAGACAGATAGATTTATAGATAGAAAGATTGATATATTGATGGATAGGCTGATGGAGAGATAAAATAATTATTAGATAGGTAGATAGATAGACAGATATATAAACAGCTAGATAATTAGATAGATATATAGATTGACAAGTAGACAAATTGATTGGAAGACATGTAAATAGGTAGACAATTAGATTGGTCAACAGGTAGACACATAGATAGATAGATAGATAAACAAATAGACAAATAAATATATATACATATAGATAGAAACACAGATTGATAAATAGATAGATAGATATACAGATACACAAATAGAAAGATAGAAAAATAGACTTATATATAGACAAACAAATTATTATATAGATAGATAGATAGAAATCTAGATAGATAGTTAGAAATATAGATAGATAGATAGATAGACAGACATGTAGATAGGTAGACATATAGATTGATAGATATAAAGATTTAAGATAAAAAGATAAATAGATAGATAGATATATATATATATATTGACAGATATACATATAGACAAATAGACAAATAGATATATAAATAGATAGATACACAGATAGAAATAAAAATTGATAGATAGATAGATTGATAGATCAGCAGATATACTGATAGCCAGATAGCCAGATAGACTAGTAGATAGATAGACAAATAGACATATAGACAAATAGACAAAAAGATAGATAGATAGATAGATAGACAAATTAATAGATGCATATATAGATAGATAGTTTGATAGATAGATAGATAAATAATCATATTTGTACATAGATAGACAGCTAGATAGACAAGTAGAATGATAATTAGATAGAAAGAAAGAAAGATAAATAGATATATAGATAGACAGATAGCCATATAGAAAGATATTTAGATAGAAAGAATGACAGATAGATAGATATATAGATAGACAGATAGCCATATAGAAAGATAGATGGATAGAAATATAGAAAGAAAGACAAATAGATAGACAGATAAATAGATAGTAGATAAAAAGATAGATAGACATTTTGAAAGATTAATTGATAGATAGATAAATAGATAAATTGTTAAATAGATAAAAAGATAGATAGTTAGATGGATAGATATATAGAATGATATATAGAGTGATAGTTAGATAGATGGATAGATTATTAGAATAATAAATAATATTTTATAGATAGATAGATGGATGGATAGATTGATATATATATATGGATAGATAGATAGATATATAGATTGAAATATTGATAGATCAATTGATATATACATAGATAGATAAATACTTTATTAGATTTATATATAGATAGATATATAAATAGATATGTAAGTAGATAGATAGATAAATAGATTGAGAGATAGATATATATATATATGTGTGTGTGTGTGTGTGTGTGTGTGTGTGTGTAGAGTAAGATTGTCAGATAAACAAATAGATAGATAGATAGATAGAGATATATATAGATAGATAGAGATATATATAGATAGATAGAAAGAAAGATTGATTGATATATTGATAAATATAATGACAAATATATAGATTAATAAATAGACATATAGATAAGTATATAGATTGATAGATAGATAGTAGATAGATAGAAAGATAGAAATATTGAAAATAGATAGATAGATATATATATATATATATATATAAAGATAGAAAGATAAAAAGATAGATAGATAGATATATAGATAGATATATATTTAGATAGATATGTAGAAAGATTGAAAGATGGATAGATAGACTGATAGATAGATATATAAATAGACAGATAGATCAATAGATAGATAGAAAATGAAATAAATAAATAAATAAATAAACATATATAGAAAATGAAATAAATATTTATACATATATGTATAAATAGTTAAAAATATAATTATATTTAAATATATAAAATTTTATTTAGTTTTATAAATATTTATATATATACACATATAATTAAACATAATGTTTTTTGTTTTAATACATGTAATTATAAATATAGTTACATGTGGTTATACATTAAGTTACACATGTAGTTATACTTAGATTTATACATGCAGGTATATATATTTATTCATATAATTTTATATATTTATACATATAGATATGTATAGGTTTAGATTTAGTAAAATGCATTTTTATATACTAATATGTACAAATGTTTATTAAATATAAGATGTAAATTATATATTTAAATATAGTTCTGTATAAAGCTGTTATAGTTATATATATAATAATATACAATTATTTATAGTTATATGTTATTATACATATAGTATATATAGATATTAATATTTTTATATATTTAAACATATAGTTATATATAAATATATTCATACAAATAGTTATACACAAATATATAAAGTTATCAATAAATATATAGATTTACATATATGTATACATAGTTATAAATATAGTTATATTAAATGTAGTAGAGTGTTATATAATTATACAAATATTTATATATAGTTATACAAATATTTATACATAGTTATACACATATAGTTAAATATAATATTGTATGTTATTATACATGTAATTATAAATATAGTTACATGTGGGTATACATATAGTTACACAAATACTTATAATTATAAACACATAAAATAATCAAATCCTAATTGCGTTATAATGATAAAAATTTTTGAATCCAAGATTTCTAAAAAGTTACTAGTTGGATGGTTGGTGGCATCATTAAATGGGTGTAAGCACTGGGTTTTAATCTATCATTATTCTTTGAAAAAGTATATTTTGGTAAACTCTATGAGAATCAAAAATTGATTTTTGATTTCGCAAACTACTATTTTAGTTTTAAATTTTTTAAAAACTTATGTGAGATAAAAAAAGTTGATGCATTTCGATGCAACAAAAGTGGATAAAAGTTATAATATTATAGGAAAAAATATTAAGGGGAACCAACATGAAAGTAATTATATTTTGTTACAATTTTTAATTTTAATATAACATTTGGGGACCCATAAAAAAAATATTTATGATTTGGATCTTCCAAATATTTATACTGATAATTACCTTCCTTTATTCATACGGAATACATATACTCAAGTATGCATATGAGTTTATGTAGAAACTCATTATGTAACACCTCATTTCACAGGGGGTCTCATTCATTCCATCACACAATACAATGTGTCATACAATAAAATTTTCTCAAATGTACAATACAATTTTTTTTGTTTTACATTTTATTTGCTCTATGAAATAAAGAAAAAATATAATATATTATTTAAGCCACAACAGGCTTTCCTTCACATGTGCGATCCCATATGTGGATCTGTAATCTGTCCTGGACATGTACCTGAAAAGGTGGTCCAACAACGGAGTGAGAAAAGCTCAGTAGGGTAAACTCTTTCAGAGTTACTCCCTACCTAATTGCACGTAAAATGTCATGAATATATATCAACACACATTCAAGTAAAATGTTTATATAAATGCAATTATGGATGATATGTTTATATGTCCATATTTCTAAGTCTCATCGACTCCCGCATACATGTCGAAGCCAAGTGTGACATATTATATATCTGGATATATATATATATATATATATATATATATATGCATATATGTATATATATATATATCTATAGATATATTTATTTTTTTGGAATTATTCAGAAAAATATGGACCTCCTCCAAAAAACATATTAGACATGAATCCGAATAAAATATGATTTTCTAGGATTTACTCCGAGAAATAAACACCACCGTAACTCTGCCTGGATGTTGTCCCAATTCGAGTTTGCAATCCATAATAACCATATACCAAATAAAATCTCGCGCAACTCAGTCTGGACGTTGTCCCAATTTGAGTTCACTAAATACCATCCATATACCTTTATATATATATATATATATCATGCACCCACCCATGTATTTGGAATGTTCTCATGCATATGAAATGCAATTATGTCATTTCCAATTTAACCCATATTCCAGACACAATTATAACAATCCAAATCCAATTCATCCTATACTAATTTTTACTAAACGAATTGCCGAAACTTTTTACCAATTACTTATTTCTAATAAAATTTCTAATAATTCGAATTGAAATATAAAACATGATTATTTCTGGCCATTAAATAGAAAGAAATTCTGATAAAAGAAAACTGCTACCTTTCAGAAAATTTCACGGAAACTTTATAAATTTGATATTAATGTGAAGATCTCCTCGTATAGAGTAACTTTAGTTCTTGGACTATTTCATTTCGATTCCAACATAATCCGTTAGATTAATAGAAAATTCACAGATATATATTTTTTTTCTGTACTGTCTCTCTCCCTCTGGTGCCGAACTTTTTTTCAGCCTTTCTCCCGTTTTCTGGATTCCTGACATTTTTCTTTTTTATTTATTTATTTATTTATTATCATTAATTAATAATATTAATATTTTTTTAGGTTGACACCTTCACAGCCATTGGACAGCCCACACAGGCACAGTCACGTGCGGACGACGTGGTTCGGTCTTTCGGTTGAGCAAAAAAAATTTTTTTTATAATTATTTAATTAAATAGAAATATAACAAATTCTGATTTTCTCGTAATTTAACGAAATTTGAAACCGTAGCTATATTTTCCAAGACGAATTCAATAACAACATCCATTTTATTATTATGGCTCTAAAATTTTTAGGTTATTTTCTATTATTGCAAAATTATCATTTTGCCCTTTTTTCCAGAAATCAAATTATGTTAGTTATTTATTCATTTTTTTTTCGGGATTTCACACATTATTTTGTAAACAAAAACATATGCATATGGAGTTCATAAATACTCTGTATGAATAAACATATGCATAAACTTATTTCTGCATACTGAGTAAGCTGAAACGAGTTTATGCGTAATATTTTTTTTTTAATTATATTGGGATAATTATGAGTATCCGAATATAGGTACTAAAATATAACTCAAATCATATATATATATTTTTGGATTCCATAACATAATTATCCATTATATATATATGTGTGTGTGCGTATATATATATAAAGGATGAAAATATTAAGTATTATTATTATTAGTGTTGTGGAGGAATTCCTTTTTATTTATTGCAAATTTAGATAAAAGTTAGTGCTGTTTTTGGATGCAACAAATTATAAAGAATAGTACTTTCATTGTCATGAAAATCTATTTAATAAAATTTTAAAATTAAACTAATTTAAGAAAATACTTCTCATAGCAATATTCCTACCTTTTAGTGGTATCAATGCATAATATTAAATTGTTTTTGAGCCTAATATTTTTTTCTATTTGAAGATTAGAATGATTAGGATTTCTTGTAATGCATGTAATTGCTACTTAAGAGCTATAAGGCTACTCTAATTTCTTCATCATCTTAAACTTTTTCTCATTCTTTTATGGTTTAGTCTTCATTTTTTCTATTGCTTCTTCTTGTACTGCTACTACCAATAATGAGTGTCTACTTTCAAATGAGAATGCTCATTTATAGATCAGATAATATTTCTCTATGTTTTATCTTTAACATGGTCTATAGTATATTCCATTATACTTTCTCATTAATCAAAGATAAAAATATAGATTATAGTTCAATTGAGAAAGCTTACTAAAAGATGAGTATCTAATTGCAATTAGAGTATAAAGGGTAGATTAATTACCAATTCTGCAAGATTAATAATAGATGAGTATCAACTTGCAACATATAGGAATCCATTTGTTAGAGCATATGCTTGAGTGGTTGATTTGCTTGTTGACAATTTCCATGATTTGATAGAGCATAGCGATATATGTATCTCACACATCAACCATGTTACAACATCAATATTCATTTTTTTACAAGGTAAATGGTCTTGAGGTTGGTAATATATATTCTACAAATCATCACCATTGGAGAAAGTAAGGTCTTGAAAAACTAACTATGGTCTCCTTTAATGATTATATTTTCTCTATGACAAGATTAATCAATCAAAAAGTTTGGTTACCTAACAACTATAACAAATCAATAGAGCAAGCAAAGACATGAATATTCAATTGATATGCCTTCCAATCTCAAAAGATTGTCAAATATAACCATCAATGGGTTTCAAACCTATTTGAAAAATATTATAGCTCAAATACCAAACCAGTTAATTAAATAAGATAATTTTGAATTAAATCACAAAATTATTTTTCATTTTCCCAAACTATAGATAATAGAGTTGAATTAATAAATAGAAAAAATATATATAAATATTCACATTATTTTTATTGCACACATGCACACACATACACACTACAAAAATTATGAATAGATTAACCAAAATGGCTTTTCTGGATTTTTTAGAAATGACGTTAAATGCAGAGCACATAGCAATTTTAATAACGCAAAAATTATTAAACACATATACACACTACCATAAAATAAATGAACACAACAAAAAACTTACACTATCAAAAATACACTACTAAAAAACTTGTCATATATAACATAAACTATGATCATACACACACTCTCATTTTATCATTCATAAAATAGCAAAATACAGATTAAAACTATTTGTTTTTGAATAATTATTCTAAAAAATTTATTTTTTAGAATACTTATTAGAATTATCTTTTTGTGCTCTTCATGCAATATAGATAATAAATCAAGAACATATGCATTTTGTTTCATGCTCCTCACTCAAGAACACCCGTGAACAAAAACATTAGCAATGGGCCATGAATAATTAGTGTTTTAAATAGAAATATTTATAACCAATACAAAAAAAAGATACCAACAAACTATAGCATCAAAATCACCCAAACCATGATAAAGAAGTTCACCCTCTTAATACCAACATGCCCTAACAATGCATAACAATTTTTTCTTTTATCATCTATGGTAATAAAAAAATTATAAATATAATTATGTTTAAATAGTTTATGTATACATTTTGTATAATTATATATATATAGTTATGTTTAAACACACTTATTTAAAGCAAACTTATATTTATGTATCCTGTTTTTGTATACAGTTTGTAGTTATTTATATTAATTTTTTTTTAATTCGGCATGCCTACTGTGCACCATCAAAATCCATACAATGACAACGCATTATATCACAAATGCATGAAGTATGTATACAATTAAGTATATATACACAAATCCAAGAACACGGCGGTGTATAAAGGAGAAGAATTCTGGAAACATTAAAACTTAAGCTTAATCAAGTTATCGATGAAGAATAAATGTATAAAACGTACAATAAATCAAATAAAAATAAAAACATAAACCTTGAAATCAAATATATGTTGAAGCATCAGTGTCGAGGGATGGATGGCCTTTTACGGAGGTTCACATCACTTAAGCATCGGTGTCGAAGAAGATAATCGTGTTGTAAATATTAGCTAATTTTTTATATTTTTAATTATTATAACATTAAATAAATAATATATATATATAATCAAAAAGACCAATTAATTTTATTCACCATAAAAATTTTTTTTAATAAAATTAATGTGCGTGTTGCAAGGTACAAATGAAAAATAAACATCTTAAAATTTTTTATTATAATATTAATATAAACAATAAATATATAAACAATAAAAAAAATATGATTAGCCTTATAAAAAAATATCAAAAAAGTACAAAATTAACAAAGTCCATATAATAAGACATAAATAAAAAGATAATTTGCCTTCTAGTCATTTGCCTAAGAGTTATAAAATACTATTAATGTTAAAAAATATATAAAAATTTATATTTTATCGTTATAAATTTTTAAGAATTCATATTAATTTATACGAAGATAATATGAAATAATTTTAAAGGCATAAAATTTCATATTATTTGATATTATTATTAATTTTTAAAATTTAATAAATTACTTAAAGTGAGAAGATAATTAAAATAAGTTATATTTATTATTTTAATAAAAACTTAATGTTAAAAGCTGATAGTCAAAATATTACTTAATTGTTTAATTTGTATAATTTTTTTTAAGAGCAAACATCTATGTATTTATTTATAAATATTAATTTATTTTCTTTTAACTTTATTAAAAAAATCTTATTTATATTATATTTCAAGATTTTCAAATATTGTATTATTTATTTATTTAAAAGTTTTCGATAATAATAAAATTTTTTTTACTTATAATAATATTAATTTTTACTAGTTTATTCGTCAATTCAGATAATTTATAAAATAGTTTCTATTTTATTATATAATGAATTAATTTATATTTATATTTATAGAAAATCTTAATATATGTTAATTTAATTTTTAAAATAAAGAAAAAAAATTATTATACTTATTGAATTTATAATTTAAATTTACTTAAATACAAATTTTTAAGTTTCTTTTTTTAAAATTTCAGAACAATTTTTTTATAATTTTATAAAAAATTAATACATCATAAAAATAATTAATTTAGTCCTTATTAATATAAATAATTGTTTTTTTGTATTTGGATATTTATTAAATTATTTATTTATAATATAATTTTTTATGATTTTACGAGGAGAATGTATATTTCAAAGATTACTCATCTAATTGCTCATCTAATAAAAATATACATTACTAGGAGAATGTATAATTTTTTTATGATTTTATGATGAGAATGTATATTTAGACCATTAACATACATTTAATAAAAAAAATTAAATAAATTACTAAAACAAATAAAAAATAAAAAAATTATATAAAAAAATATTGGCTAGGGATATGTCGTCGCTAAATACGTAGCTAAATTATGGATTTTATAAGGTAAGAAAAATTCATCGCTATATTATGTATTTTACTACCTTGAGAAAAATCGTTGCTAAATTATAGAATTTTAACCGAGAGAAATTCTGTTGCTAAATCCGTCGCTAAATCATAGATTTAATTAGCAAGAGAAATTCTGTCACTAAATCCGTCGCTAAATCATAGATTTAATTAGCAAGAGAAATTCTGTCACTAAATCCGTCGCTAAATCATTCGCTAAATTATAGATTTTGTTAGTAAAGGAAATTCCATCACTAAATCATCGATTTTATTAGCAAGAGGAATTCTGTCGCTAAATCCGTCGCTAAATGATGAATATTATTAGCAAGGGAATATTCCTCGCTAAATCTGTCGCTAAATAATGGCTGGTATTAGTGAGGGATATTCCGTTGCTAATTTTTTTGTAAATTCCTCATTTTTCCTGAGCAAAATTTATGAAAATTTTCTGTCACTAATCCGTCGCTAATTCCATCACTAAAACACTACTTTTCTTGAACTGAATTTAAGAAAATCTTACATCACTAAGCCATCGCTAAATCCCTCGCTTTTTTTAACGGAATTTACGAAAAATTTTCTCTCGCTAATCTGTCGCTAATTCATTGCTATTTTTTTTCGAACAAAAAACATCAAATCCTTGCTATTCCCTATCTAATCTGCTACAATTTAGCTAGGGATTGATCCCTAGCTAAAATTCCATAGCTAAAACGAATTTTTCTTGTAGTGTATTCAGTTATTTTTTTTTGTTTTAGTTATTTAAAATATTATATTAGAATAAGTTATTAAATGAATTTTTTTTTGTTTAATTTAAAAGTTTCATTTATAGTTTTTATTTTTATAAAATTTAATTTAGAAATATTCAATTATTTAATGCAATTTTTGTAGAAATTGTATGACAATCAACTTTAATTTGTGGTTGTTCATGTTAATATTAATTGTTTTTATATATCTGTGAATATGTTTGTGTTTCGCCAATTTTTTGGGTAGAGTTTTAGCCTATTATAGGTATGTAAAAGCCTATTATTAGTGGCGGTAGCGGCGGTAGTGGCTGCAGTGGCACTAGAAGCAGCAATGGTGGCAGTGACAGCAACGGTAGCAGTGGCAATAGAGGCAACTGCGATAGCAGTAACTGCACCGGTAGCGGTGGCTGCACCGATAGGGGTGGCTACACCGATAGGGGCGGCTGCACCGATAGTGGCTACAGAATTGGCAGTAGCCACAGTGGTAAAGACAGCAACAGTAGTGGTGGCAGTGACAGTGGGAGCAATAGGAATGGCAACAACTACGGTATATACATACGTATATAGTCAGTATATACGTACATATAATTCTGTAGTATTTTATGTACTTATATACTGAGCATATATGTACTCGGTATATATGTACGCATAATACTATAATTTATATGTACAAATACTACAGTAATATATGTATGAGTGAAATGCTAGTATATATGTACATTTTTGCTGTAGTAATAAATCATTATCTAAACATAGTTTTTTTTAATTAATTTTGATATGATTTTATGGTTTTAATTTTTTACAGATGTGGTACCACGTTGTTTCCCATACGAAGCTTGTATAAGTGTAAGGATTTTTCAACAGACATGAAGCACCGTGACTCGGACAACTTTTTCGCTACGGAAAGTTAGTGATCGGAGGAGTAGAGGGAGAGAAAGCAACGTCAATACATTGATAGATTATACTGTATGCACAATCGGTAGATACATTGATTACTAAGATGTAATATAATTTTTGTTATTTTTTTTAGTTATTTAAAATATTGTTTTAGAATAAGTTATTAAAAAGAATTTCTTTTGTTTAATTTAAAATTTTTATTTATGTTTCTGTTTATTAAATTTAATATACAATTATTAAATTATTTAATTAAATTTTAGCTTAAGCTGTATTTCAATCAACTTTAATTTGTGTTTGTTCATGTCTATAATAACTGTTTTTTATATATTTGAGAAAATATTTGTGTGTCTCTGAATTTTTTGTGTATAGTTTTAGCCTATTATAGGTATGTAAAAACCTATTATCAGTAGCAGTAGTAGCGACATCAATGGCAATGATGGCAGCGGCAGCAGCGGAAGTGGCAGCAATGGCAGTGGTTGCGGCGGCGGAGGTGGGGGATGCAATGGCGGCAATAGCACGAGCAATAGCGATGGAAGTGCCAGCAGTGGGAGCAGCAGCATCAGAGGCAGCAATAGTGGCAGCAACAGCGGCTGCACCTAGAGTACTGGCGGTAGCAGCGGTAGCACCAGAGGAAATGGCACAGGCAACAGCAGCAATAGGGATGGTGATGGTAGCAGTGACAGCAGCAGCTGTTGCGGCATGCAGCGGCAGCACAGGTAGTGAGGGTAGTAGTGGCAGCCGTTGTAGCAGCCAGCAGCGGCATCGGCTAGCAACGGCAACAACGGCGGCAACATCGGTGGCAGTGGCGGCAGCTATGGTAGCATAGACAGCGGCGGTAGCAGTGATAGCAGCAGTGGTATTGGCAGCGATAGTGGCAATGATAGCAGTGATGGGAGCGGCAGGGGGAGCAATAGCAACATCACCAAATGAGGAATATACGTACGAATAAAGTTAGTAAATACATAGATATAATACAACAGTATTTTATGTACATATATATGAAGTATATTTGTACTTGGTTTATATGTACATATAATACTATTATTTTTATGTACATATACTGCAGTAATATATGTACAAGTGAAATGCTAGTATATATATACATATATACTATAGAATTATATATCTATCAAAACATAATTTTTTTTTAATTTGATTGAGTGGTTTAAATTTTTGATAGATATGATACCGTGCTATTCCTCATACAAATCTTTTATAAGTGATGGGATTTTTCACTAGACATTATGTGTCATGACTCGGGCAGCTTTTTCATAGTAAAGAAATGATGTTCGGAGGAGTAGAGAGAGAGAAATCAACATCAATGAATGGATATATTATACTTTATGTACTATCGGTAGATACATTGGTAAATAAGATTAAATAAAATTTTGTTATTTTTTTTGTTTCAATTATGTTATGAATTACAAAAAGATATTAAATGATTTTATTTTTTTATTTATTATAAATTATTTATAGTTTCAATTTTTATTCAATTTGATATAAAAATATTAAATTATTTAATTAAAACATTTTTAAAATAATTTAAATTCTGAAATTAATTTTGAAATTAAAATATCTAAGGAAAAATCCCTTGCTAAAATAGCAAGGGAAAATCCCTTATTAATTTAGCTCGGGAATTTTTCCTAGCTAATTTAGTTAGGAAAATATTAATATTAGCGACGGATTCTCTACTGCTAAATTTATTTAGCTAGGGACTATATCCGTCACTAAAATTTATAGACCAACACTTTGGCTAGAGAATCATCCGTCGTTATTTTTATTTAGCGGTAGAAAATCTCATTTATATTGCTAATTTAGCTAGGGTATTTCTATTTTTTAGCAAGATATTTTTTTGTCGCTAACTTTTTAGCTAGTGACTTTTTTCGTCGCTAAATTTTAGCAAGTAGCACTTTAGATAGGGAACCGATCCATTGGTAATCTATCGCTATATCCCATTTAGCGATGGAAAATGCCCATTTAGTTAGGGAATTGTCCCTAGCTATATGAGATTTTTCTTGTAGTGGTGAAAATTTTGGCACAAATTTGGTCAGTTGAATTTTTTTTTCGATACCCTTTTTTGGTGGCTAACTTGTCATTTTTTTTGTCAGTTATTACCGACCGAATTTTTCGGTCGGTATTATAATATTTTTTAGTAGTGTCAATTTATATATCTATCTATTAGTATATTAGTCTATTTGTAAATTTGTATACATGTTAATATTTCTATCTATCAATCTGTCTATATAACCATCTATTTATTAGTCTATCAATCAATCTATCTATCTATATATCTATTTTTTTATTTACCTATTATTCTAGTTATTTCTCTATATATCTATCTATCATCAATCTTTTAATATATATATATGTATAAATATATATATATATATATCTATCTATCAATATGTAAATTTTTATTTGTGGTTTATCAATTTGTCTATTTTCTTAATGTCAATCTATTTATTTGTCTATAGATATATCTATCTTTTTATCTATATGTTTATCTGTTTATCTAAATATGTTTCTATTTTTCTAAATATCTATCTATCTATATATCTTTGTTTCTATTTATTTAAATATCGTCATGGCTATCTATAAAAATGTTTATCTTTCTATCTATCTTTCTCTTTATCTTTCACTATATCTATCTCTCTATATATCTATCTATCTAACAACCTTGCTATCTATTTTCCTTTCTTTTTATCTATTTATTTATCTATCTATCTATCTATCTATGTATCAGAGTATCTATCTATTTGTCTTTCTATCTATCTATATGCCTTCCTTTAAATTTTTCTATCTTTCTATCGATCTATCTATCGTTCTATATGTGTTTATGTCTATATATATATATATGGGTGTGTGTGTGTGTGTGTGTGTGTGCTTATCTATTGATCAATCAATCTATCTTTCTATATGTCTATCTACCTGTCTATTTGTTAATTTATGTATCAATGTATATATATATATATATATATATATATCTATGTATTTATCTCTCTTTGTTCTATATATTAATCTATCTATATATATACTTGTCTATCTATCTTTGTGTCTATATATCTATATGTCTTTGAGTATATCAATATATTTTTCTATCTTTCTATCTATCTATTTATCTATCTATCTTTCTATATGGCTATATGTCAATTTGTTTAAATTCTATATTTATATCTATCTATTTGTTAATCTATCTAACTATCTATTTATCTATCTTTCTATCTATGTGTCTATATCTCTACAAATCTATATATCTTTCTATCTATTTATATATCTTTCTTTCGTTCTTTATATTTATCTTTCTTTCAACTTACTTTCCTACCTAACAACCTCCCTACCTCTCTAATTATCTATCTAACTATCAATCAATTAATCTATCTATCTATCTATTTATCTATGTAACTATCTATCTATCTATTAGTCAATCTATCTATCTATGTATCGATCTATTAGTCTCTCTATCTCTTTTTCTATCATTATATATGTCTATCTATCTATCTATAAATCAATCTGTCTATCAATCTATCTAATTTTTTATCTATCTATCTAACTATCAATCTGTCATTTTGCCTATCTATCTATGTGTATTTATATTTATATATCTATCTATAATTCTATCAATCAATCAATCTACCTATCTATCTACTCCATGTGTATATCTATTTATATGTTTATATGTCTATTTCTATATATATCAATCAATCATTCTACCTATCTATATAACTATCTATCTATATATCTATCTTTCTATTTGTCTATCTATATATCTATTTATTTGTATATCTATCTATGAGTTTATCTGTCTTCCAATTTGTCTATCTATCAGTTTTTATATCTATCTATCTACCTATCTCAGTACCTATCTATCTGTCTATCTATCTAACTATCAATCGATCAATCTATTTATCTATTTATCTATCTATATGTCTTTATGTCTATCTTTCTATTTGTCTATTTATATACTATATATCTACCTATTTATGTGTCTCACTATCTATCTACTTAAGAATTTATTTTTCTAATAATAAATATATTTATGAATCTATATATCAATATATCTAGTAATCCATTTATCTAGCAATCTATCTAGCTTTTTATCTATCTATATATCTATCTATATATCTATATCTATCTATCTATTTAACTATCTATCTATATTTTTATCAATCTACCTATCGATCTTTTTGCTTGTTTTTATATCTATCTTTTTGTCAACTTATCTATATATCTATCTCTACAACTATCTTTTTGCCTATTTAGCTATCTATCTTTTTATCTATTCTTTTATTTGTCTCTTAGTCTATTTGTTTATCTAACTAAATCTATATATTTATCTATTTATTTGTCTATCCATCTGTCTATTTGTTTATCTGACCATATCTATCTATTTATATATTTATCTATCTATTTATATATATATCTATCTATTATTTGGCTATTTGTCTATCTGCTTATTTGACTATCAATCAATCAATTATCTTTCTATTTTTCTAACTATACATTTGTCGATCTATTTATATATATGTTTATCTATTTTTCTATATATCTTTCTATCATTCTATCTATTTGTCTATCTATCTTTTTGTCTATCTATCTTTTTATTATTCAATCATTCATCTATCTATCTATATATCTAACAAACTATCTATGTATCCATTGATTTATTTATATATCTATCTATTAATCTATCTATCTATCCATCCATTTTTCAATATCTCGATCTATCTATTAACCTTTGTCTCATTTTCTATCTTTATATCTTTCTATTTATCAATCTATACATACATACATACATGCATACATACATACATACATAAATATATATATATATATATATATATATTTGTTTATATGTTTATTGAACTATCTATTTTTTAATCTATCTATTTATCTATCTATTTGCCTATTATCTATCTATCTATCTATATATCTATCTATCTAACTATTTATCTATATGTGTGTCTATCTATCTATTTTTTTTATTTATTTATATGTCTATGTCTATCGGTCTATATGTGTGTCTATCTATCTATTTTTGTTATTCATTTATATGTCTATGTCTATCGGTTTATATGTATATCTATTTATCTTTTTTCTTTCAATCAGTCTATCTATCTATCTATATATTTGTGTATCTTTCTATTTTCTATCTGTAATCTATATATCTATCTATCTATCTCTCTATTTTTCTATTTGTTTATATGTTAATCTATATACCTAGCTATGTATCTATCTATATATCTATTTTCTATCTAATTATCTATATATATGTATATATGTTTATCTATCTATATGTCTTTCTATCTTTATTTCAATTTATCTATCTATTTTTCTATTTGTTTAATTGCTTATCTATCTTTGTGTATATCTAAGAATCTATCTATCTATCTAACAATCTGTCTATCTATCTTTTAGTCATTCAATATTTATATCTATCTATCTATCTAATTATCTATCTATCTATATATCTATCTATATATGTATCTATTTATCTCATTGTTCGTTTGTTTTTCTGTCTATTTATCAAACTAACTATATTTCTATTCATGTGTCTATATGTCTGTTTATATATTTTTTTTGTCAAATAATCTAACTGAATATCTCTCTAATTTTCTAATTATTTATAAGTCTATTTGACTCTTTATCTATTTTCCTATCTGTCTTTTTAATTAATAATATATCTATCCATATATTTATATAGCTATCTTTTTATTTATCTATCTATATGTCTATCTAATAGGCTACCTATCTATTTGTCTATTTATCTATCTATATATCAATCTATCTATATGTCAATCTATCTATATATTTATCTATCTATCTATCTATCTATTTATTAATCTGTCTATCTCTATATCTGTCATTTTATCTATCTCTTTTTCTATCTATGTATCTATCTATCTACTACTCTATGTATCTATATATGTATCTTTGTCTATTTGTATATTTATATGTATGTCTATCTATTAATCTATTTATTTGTCTATCTATCTATATGTCTATCTGTCAATTTCTCTTTTTGTCTAGTTTTAAAATGAATTTTCTATTTGCCTACCTATTTATCTATCATTATGTCTATCAACCTATATGTCTATCTATCAAAGTGTCAACCTATCTATTTATCTATCTTTCTATCTATCTATTTTTCTATCTTTTTTCTATCTATCTATTTAGCTTTATATAATTTTATATATCTACCTATCTTTCTATCTATTTATATGTCTATATGTTTATCTATATATTTATCAATATATATATATATATATATATATATATATATATATATATATATATATATATATATCAAATTTTTATATCTATCAATTTGTAAATCTGTTTATCTATCTATTTGTCTATCTATCTATCTATTTATCTATCTATCTATTTATCTATCTATCTATCAATGTATCTATTTGTCTATCTGTATATCTGTCTATCTATCTATCTATATATCTATCTATTTATTTGTTAGTCAATCTGTTAATCTTTTGATTTGTCTATTTTATATCTATCTATTTATCTATCTATCTATCTATCTACCTATCTATGTGTATTTCTATCTATCTATATATCTATCTTTCTTTCTTTTTATCTATAGGTCTATCTTTATATCTATTTATCTATCTATATGTAAATATATCTATCTATTTTCTATGTGTTTATCAATCTATGTGTCTATCTATCTATCTGTCTATCTGGGTATCTATCTATATTTTTATCTATTTATTAGTCTATCAATATATCAAACTATAAGGCAATCTCTCTATATGTCTATCTATCTATTAGTCTAATAGTATATCATTATATATATCAACTTATCTATGTACCTACTTGCCTGCCTACCAATCTATTTGTCTATATAAATAACTATATTTCTATCTGTCTGTTAGTTTCTTTGTCTATTTGCCTATCTCTATGTATATCTATATATCTATATAATTTTCTAATTATAAATATATATATATATATATATATATTTCTATTTCTATCTATTTATTATTCTATTTATATAATTTTCTATTTGTGTGTGTGTGTGTGTGTGTGTGTGTGTGTGTGTGTGTGTGTGTGTGTGTGTGTGTGTGTGTGTGTGTGTGTGTGTGTGTGTGTGTGTGTATATATATGTCTATATTTTGATATATCTATCTAGTTATCGCACTATTTGTCAAATTTTCAATATATCTATTTATCTATCGATCTATTTGTCTATCCATCTATCTGTCTATCTATCTGTCTATCTATCAATTTATCTATCTTTTTATCTATATACTTATCTGTATGTCTATTTGTTTATCAGTTAAATATATTACTATCTATCTGTCAATTTATCTATCTATCTATGAATCTATATTTATATGTATCTATCTATTTAACTATCTATCTATATATCTATCAATATTTTTATCTATCTAACTGACTATCTATTTATCTATATATAAATATTTCTATCTATCTATCTGGCTATCTATCTATCTATCTATTTGTCTATGTATCTATCTATCTGTATATCTATTTTTCTATCTATTAGTCTATTTGTCTATCTGTCAATATGTCTATCTATATATCTGTCTTTTGTCTATCTATCTATCTATCTACCAACATACCTACCTATCAATCAATAATTTATATATCAATATGTCTGTCTATCTATACTTTATCTATCTATCTACCAATTTATTTATACTGATAGATAGATAGGTAGATAGATCGCCAGATTGATAGTTAAATAGGTAGATAATTGATAGATAGTAAGATAAGAAGATAGGTAGATATATTGATATATAGATAGATAGGTAGATAGACATATAGATAGAAGGACAATTATATAGATAGATAAATAAACAAATAGTTAGATAGATAGATAGCTAGATAAAAAGACAAATAGACTAATAAATAGATAGATATACATATAGACAGATGCTTACATAGATAGATACAAAGATAGACAAATATAGAGATAGATAAATAAACATATAGAAAGCTAGATAGATAGATAGATAAATGGATAGGTAGAGAGATAGACAAATAGATAGTTAGATATATCGATCGACAAATAGATAGATAGATAGATAGATATATAGATAAATAAATAGACAGCTATACAATTAGACAAATAAAAAGATTATTAGATAGATAGATAGACATATACTTATATAGACAGACAAACAGATAGAAAGATACATAGATAGACATATAAAAAAGATAGAAAGATACACAAATAGATAGATAGATACATACATAGATAGACAAATAGATAGATAAATAGATAGATAGATTATTAGATAAACAAAATGACTAAAAGACAAATAGACTGATATACAAATAGACAAATAAATAGATAGATAGATGACTATATATTGAAATAGACATTTAGATAGATTTACAGATAGATATAGAGACATATAGGTAGATAGATAAATAGATTAATAGACTATTAGACTAATAACTATTTGATTGATAAATAGATATAAAGATTGACAAATCGATAGATAGATAGCCACATAGATAGATAAAAGGATAGATAGATATATAGGTATATAGGTAGATAATCAGATAAATAGATATGTAGATGGACAAATTGATAGATTGGCAGATAGACATATAGATAGATATGTAGATACATAGATATACAACTAGATAAATAAACAAATAGACAAATAGATAGATAGAAAGAGAAATAATCAAATAATTAAATAGTCAGATAGGCTGATAGAAAGATAGACATTTAGATAGATAGACATTTATATAGATAGACACAGAAAAATAGGACAATTTCTAGATAGATAGACACAAAGATAGATATCTATATAGACAAATAGACAGATAGATAGATAGACTGATAGACTAATATATAGGTAGATAGATATAATATATATATATATATATATAATGATAGATAGGTAGATAGATATATAAATATATATATATATATATACATATAGATAGGTAAACTGATTGATTGGTAGATAGATTGACATATAAACAAATAGAATGATAGAAAAATAAATTGATAGTCTAATAGACTGATAGATTCATTCATATATAAAAAATTGATGGGAAACATATAGATAGATAGATATATAGATAAATAGATAGATAGACTAATAGTTAGATAGACTCATAGTTAGTTCAACTCAGTCAAAAAGGCAAATATATAGATAGAAAGATAAAAGATAAATAGATATATGGATAGACATATAGATAAATAGACATATAGAGAGATATTAATATTTGCAGATAGGTAGATAGTTAGAAAGACTTTAAGAGAGATTATGATAAATTGAGAGATTGACACATATATACATATATAGATAAATAGACTAATCGAATGATAGATAGATAGATAGGAGGATAAATAGACACACAAATAGATATATAGATATATAAATAGATGAATAAATAGATAGATAGATAGATAGATAGATAGATAAATAGAAAGATAGATGATATTAAGATAGAATGATAGATTGATAGATACATACATAGGCAGATAAGCATATAGTCAGATAAGCATATAGACATATAAAAAATAAATAGATAAACATATAGATATATAGATAGTTAGATAAATAAACAATAAATTGAATGACTAATAAAAAATAGATAGTTAGACAAATTAAAATGATAGACAGATTAATAGATAGACTGATAGATTAATAGAAAGATGAATAGATAAATATAAACATTGATAGACTTATAGACATACATATAAATAGATAAACAAATTGATAGATAGATAAATAGATTGATTGATTGATTGATGATAGATAGACAACTAGTTAGATAGGCAGATATATAAAAATAAAAAAAGACAGAAAGATAATGAATCAGATAATCATATAGATTAAATGGCATATAGATAGTTGGATAAATATATAGATAGAAAGATATATATATAGATAGAAAGATACATAGACAAAAAGATAGATAGATAGTTTCATAGATAGACAAACATATAGATAGTTAGAGATATAGACATATATATAAATGAAAATAGGTAGACAGATAGACAAATAGACAAATAGACACATAAAGAGATATAGCAATAGTAATAATGACAAATAGACTAAGAGGCTGATAGATATATGGATAGATAAACAAATTGAAAAAAACATAGAGATAAATAGATAGATAGATAGATAGATAGACATATACATATTGATAGAAAGAAAGATAGGTAGATAGACTAATAGACATATAGACAATAGATAGATAGACAAACAGATTAATTGATAGACAACAGAAAGATAGATAGATAGACATATAGATAGATAGATAGAGAGATTGATAGACAGACAGATAGATAGATAGAGATATAGATAAATAGATAGATAGATCAATAGATATATAGATAATAGAGATAGATAGATAGAGTGACTAATAAACTAATAGATTAATAGACATATAGATAGATACACTGATATATAGAAAGATATATAGATAGATTGATTGATAAATAGATAAAAATATTGATAGATAGGGAGATAGAAAGATATACACATACAAATAGATTGATTGTAAGATAGATCGATAGATAGACTGATAGATTGATAGACTTGATGGAATATTAGACAAATTTATAGATAGACAGATTGATTGATTGAACATACATAGATAGATTAATATATAGTTTGATAGATAGTTATACTGATAAAAAGATAGTCAGATAGATATAAAATAGATAAATAAATAGATAGATAGACAGATAAACATATAGAGCCATATATACATAGATAGATAGATAAATAGATAGATATACATATATATAGATAGAGAGGTAATGAAATTTATAGACAAATGGACAGACAGACAGATAGATTGATTGATTGATAAATAGACAGATCACAAAGAAAGATAGATAAATAGATAAAAATATAGACAAATAAATAGACGGATAGATAGATAGATACATAGATAGATCGATACATTGATAGAAAGATAGACAAAGTGACATATATATAAAGAGATCAATCGACTGATAAACAAAGAGATAAATATAAATATAGATAGATAGACATATAGATAAATAAACACATAGATAGAAAGACATAGATAGATAGATAGATAGATCAATTGATTGATAGTTAAACAGACAGAAATATATACATATAGATGGATAGATAGATAGATAGCAAGAAAGATAAAGTGATAGATTGAGAGAGATAGATATATATATATATATATATATATATATATATATATATATAGATTAACTGATACAAAAATAGACAAATAGATAGATAGATATATAGTTAGATAGATAGATTGGCATATATATTTTTATATAGATTGATAGATTGACATATAGAAATATATATATATAGAGTGATAGATAGATAAAGAGATATATAAATTGTTAGGTAGATAGATTGGCCGATAGATATATAAAGAGATATATAGATATATAGTTCGAAATAAAGACAAATAGACATATAGATAAAGAGATATATATAGATAGAGATTAATACATAGACATATAGACAAATACACAGATATACATATATATAGATATATAAATAAATAAATAAATAAATAGACACATAGTCACATAGACATATAGGTAGATTGATAGATTGATAGATTGATAATTAGATAGACAGATGAGTAGATAGACTGATAGATAAAAAGATAGATAGATAGATGATTAGTTAGAAAGATAGATATATATACAAAAATAAAGAAGGATAGATAAACATATTGACATCTACACATATAAATAAATAGACAGATAGAGAGATAGTCAAATAAATAGATAGACAAATATACATATAGATAGATAGAGAGATAGACTTATAAATAGATATACAAATTGATAGATAGACAAATAGGCATATAGATAGATAGATAGATAGACATATAGATAAATAGATAGATAGATAAATAGTCAGATAGATAGATAGATAGATAGACATATATATAAATAGATAGATAGAGAAATAGACAGATAGATAAATAGTCATATAGACAGAAAGATATATAGATTGATAGATAGGTAGATATATAGATATATAGTTAGAGAGGTATATTGATAGATAGATAAATATATATATATATATATATATAGAGAGAAATAGACTAATAAATGCATAGACCCATATATAGAAAATAAGATAGGGTGATAGATCGACATATACACATATAGATACATAGAAATATATATGGATATGTAAATAGACAAATAAATATAAAGAAATAAAGATAGATAGATAGACAAATAGAAATATAGATAGATATATAGATAGATATATAGATAGATATATAGATAGATATATAGATAGATAGATAGATAGATAGATAGATATATAGATAATAAATAGATATATATACAGATAGACAGACAGACAGATAGATAGATAGACAGATACACCAATAGAAATATATACAGACAGATAGACAGACAGATAGATAGATAGACATATAGATAGATAGATTGATTGATTGATTGACTGATAGATAGAAATGTAGATAGGTAGATTGATTGATTGATTGATTGACATATAGACAAAAATATAACTAGACATAGGAATACTAATAGATAAATAGATAGAATGATAGATAGATAGACAAATAAACATATAGATAGATAACTAGATAGATAATAGAACAATAGTTATACAAATAGATAGATATATAGATATATTGATTGAGTGATAGAAAAATAGATAAACAGATAGATATATATATATATATATATATATATATAGACAGCTATGCAAATCTACTAAGAGATAGATTGAAAGACAACTAGAAAAGTAGACACTTAGAAAGAAAGAAAGATCGATATATAGATAGACAAATAGGCAAATAGATAGATATATAGATAGATAACTTGACATATAGAAAGATCTATAGATAAATAAATAGAAAGATAAATAGATAGAGAGTTAGACAAATATATAGATAAATAGATTAATAGATAGATAGATTTATAGATAGATAGATTTATAGATGGATAGCTAGACTGATAAACTAATAGCCATATAGATAGATAGATAGAGTGACAGATAGACAAATAGAAGATACTGAAATACATACAATAATGGATAGATAGATAAACATATAGACACATAAAGAAATAGAATGATATAAAGAGATATAGATTTGTAGATAGCTAGATAGGTAAACTGATAGACAGATAGATTGGTTGACATATAGATATATAGACAGATAAACAAATATATAGTTTGATAGATAAAAATGTAGATAGATAGATTCATAATCATATAAAAAGATAGGTTGATATACAGATAGATAGACAAATAGACAGATAGATAGAAAGATGGATATATAGATATATAGACAAATAGATAGATACAAAGAAAGAAATAAAGATAGATAGAAAGATAGATAGATTAATAGATACATAGATAAATAGTGAGAGAGACAGATAGATAGAGAGATTAAAAAATAGATAGATAGATGCATATTCACATAAACAGAATGACAGATAGAGATATATATGTATAAAAAGATAGACAGATAGAGATATAGATAAATAGACAACTAAATATATAGAGAGACAGATAGATAAATAGATAGAGAGATATATAGATTCACATGTAGATTCATAGACAAATAGAGATATTGAAAGATTTATAGATAGATTGATAGATAAGTAGATAGATAGATAGATAGATAGATAGACAAATAGACATATAGACTGATAGACAAATAGACAAATATACTAATAGACATATAGATATATAATCATATAGATAAATAGATAGAATGATAGACATATAGATAGATAGATAGATAGACAGATATATAGATAGATAGATAGGTAGGTAGATAGACAGATAGATAAATAGAGAGTTAGACAAAAAAAGATAGAAAGATATATAGATAGATACACAAATAGACACATAGACACCTATACACATAGATAGTTAAACTAATAGAAAGATAGATAGATATATAGATAGATAGTCAAATACATAGATAAAGAGAAATACATATAGACATATAGTTATATTGATATATAAATAGTCATCTTGATAGATAGATAGATAGATAGATAAAAATATAGATAGACAAATAGACATATAAATAGATAGATAATTTTATAGACAAATATATTTTTAGGCAAATAGATAGATACAAAATAGATAGATAGCAAGAAAGTAAGATAGACATATTGATAGATAGTAGATTGGTAGATATATTGATTGATAGATTGATAGTTATATAGGGTGATAGATAATACAACATATAGATAGATAAATCGATAGATAGATTGATAGATATATACTTTGATAGATAAATGGATTGAAAAATAAATAGATAGTTAGATAAATAGACAGATATACAAATATACATATAGATAGATAGATAGATAGATAATTAGATAGACAAATAGACAAATAAACAAATAGATAGATATAAATATAGATACACATATAGAGAGATAAAAATAGGCATATAGAAAGATAAACAGATAAATACATTGATATATATATATAGAATGATAGATACTTAGACATATAAATAAATTGAAAGATATATAGATTTATAGATAGAAAGATAGTAAGATAAACAGCTAAAGAGATATACAGATATATAGATAAATAGATAACAAACAGATAAACAGATTGATCTATAGATAGAGAGATGTACAAATATATAGACATATATATATATATATATATATATATATATATATATATATATATATATATATATATATATATAGTTAGACATATAGACAGATTAAAAGATAGATACAAAGATAGACATAGAGATTGATAGACAGATGGATAAATATATATATAAATAGATAGATAGATAAACATATAGATAGATAGATAGATAGATATATAGATAGATAAATAGATAGACAAATAGATACATTGATAGATAGATATACATATATATATTTATGTGTGTGTGTGTGTGGATAGGCATATAAATAGATATATAAATACACAAATATATAGATAAATAGATAGATTGATCGATAGACCTAAAGATAAATAGAGAGATAGATAAATAAAGAAGAGATAGATATATAGATAGATATAGAGATAGATAGACATATAGACAAATAAATATATAAGAAAATAGATAGAGAGGCACATACAAAAATAGACAGATAGATAGATAGATAGACAGATAGATACACATATAGACAAATAAACAAATAGACAGATACATGGATAGAAAGATTGACAAAGAGATAAATATATAGATAGATAGACAAATATAAAGATATACAGATAGACACATCAATATATATACAAATAAACATAAAAATAGATAGATTGATTGATAGACAAATAGATAGATAGTTAGCTCAATAGAGAGATAGACAGATAGATTGATATACAGATAAATAGATAGATCATTAAATAGATATACTAATATAGAAATAGATGGATATACAGAAAGAGAGATAGACAAATAGACAGACATATATATATATACACACACACAAATATAGATCGATAGATAGATAGATATAGAGTGAGATAGAGAGATATAGATAGATAGATAGATATAAAGATTGACAAATAAATAGATCTATTGATAGACAAATAGATCGAGAGATAGATAAGAAAATTAATAGATAAACATATAGATAGTTAAAAATATAGACAAATAGATAGATAGATATGTGTGTGTGTGTGTGTGTGTGGACAAATATATAGATAGATTGGTTGATTGATAGATAGATAGAAAAATAATTAGATATATAAATATATAAATAGATAGATTAATAGATATACAGATAGACATGTAGATAAATAAAGAAATACATAGATGGAAAAATAGATATATATATATATATATATATATATATATATATATATATATATATATATATAGTTATATAGATAGATATATAGATAGATAGATATAAAGATAGATAGCCAAATAGATAGATAGACAAATATACATATAGAAAGAAAGAAAGATAGACACATAGGCAGAAAGATATATAGGTAGAGTGACTAAAAGACACAAAGTCATATAGATATATAGACATATAGATAGAAAAATAGATAGACGGATAGATAGTTAGAAAGATTGATAGATTGATAGACTGATATATAGATAGATAGATCGACAGATAATTAAATAGGTATATCTATTTATATATACATATATATATATATATATACATATATATATATACATATACATATATACATACACACACACACACACACACATATATATATATATATGTGTGTGTGTGTGTGTGTGTATACATATATGTGTGTGTATGTGTGTGTATATATATGTATATATACATATACATATACATATATATGTATATATGTATGTATGTATATATATAGACACATTGACTAATAGTTTATTAGATTGAAAGATATATAGTTAAAGGAAATTATAGATATAAAGATAGATGGTAACATAGTTACATAGATAGTTAGACATATTGATATTTAGACATATAGATATTTAGACATATAGATATGTAGATAGTTAGATAGATAGACAGATAGTTAGATGGATAGATAGACAAATAGTTAAAAGGCCAATATATAAATAGATAGATAGATAGATCAAAAGTCAAATAAATATATTTTAAGATTGATAGATAATTGGATATATAGATAGCTAGACAAATATATAGATAGATAGATAGATAGATAGATTTATAGATTAAGAGACATATAAAGATATAGACAGATTTCTAGATAGTGAGATAGATAGAGAGATATATAAATAGTTAGATAGAGAGATAGACAAATAGATAGATAGTATAAAAGACAGAAAGATAGATAAACAGATTAATAGATAGACATATATACATCTAGATAGATATACATATAGATAGGTAGACAAATATATATATAAACAAAGAGAAAGTTAGATAGATTTATAGATAGACAAATAGATATATAAAAAGATAGAAAGATAAAAAGATTGATAAACTGATAAATAAATAGACATATAGACAGATAGACATAAATATAGATAGATAAATATAAATATAGATAGCCACATAGATAGATAGATAAAAAATAGATAGTCAATTAGATAGATAGATAGATAAACAAATAGATAGTCAATTAGATAGATAGATAGATAGACAGATGAATAGATAAATATATAAATAGATATACAAATAAATAGAAATATAGATTGAAAGATAGATAGATCGACCGATATATAGATATAAAATAGACACAAAGATAGATATAAAGATAAAAAGATAAATAAATATATAGATAAATAGATGGACCAATTTACTAATAGATAGTTAGAGAGATTTAAAGATAGACAAATATATCGATAGAAATATTGATAGATATATAGACATATAGATAGATAGATAGATATATAGAAAGATAAAAAATAATAAAATAGAAAGAAAGACTTATACAGACATAGGCTGATATATAGATAGACATAACTTTTTTGATAGATTGATAGATAAATAGATATATAGATAAATAATAGATAGATATATAGATAGATATATAGATAGATATATAGATAGATAAATAAAAAGATTAATATATAGATAAGTATTTAGAATGATTGGCAGATAAGTAGACAGACAAATATATAGATAGACATTTAGTGAGAGAGAGAGAGAGGTAGATAGATAGATAGGCATATATACAAATAGAATCAAAGATAGGTAGATTGATATATTGATAGATAGAAAGGCATATAGATAGATAGGTACATAGACAAATAGTCAAATACACAAATAAAATATTAGACAGATAGATTGATTGATAGGTAGAAAAATAAACACATAAATAGATAGATAGATATATAAATATATAGATAGATAGATAGAGAGGCAAATAAAGAAATAAATAGAAGAAAGATGATACACAGACATATAAATATGTAGACATATATGTTGATAGATAGATAAATAGATAGACAAATATATAGATAGAAAGGTTGAAAGATAGAAAGATAGATAAATAAACTAATAGACAAATAGATAGTTAGACAGATGGAAAGATAGGTAGATGAGAGTGGGAAGAACATAGCACTCAACAATCTGAAAAGTCAAAAAAATGCATTATTTTCTCATGGCAATGTAAATGATAAAAAATTAGTAATCATAATAAGGAATATCTTCTGATTTTTATTCTCATCATTCTTGAAACCTAAGGTTCTCAGTGCCCCAACAGATGCACTTTACACTTTAGCGTCAAAGAAATCCAACAATTCAACTAGAGGTGGTATCCCACCATTCATCCTAAAAAATAACTCATTAACAGAAAGCATTGTGCATAGTATCAAAAGAGATTGCATTAAAAATAGCAACCTAATATTAGTTTTGATGTTGCTATTCTCATGGGCAAGGTTGGTGATCACATCAGCTGCCCGTCTTAGGATGCTATTCACTACCCTAGAAGTAGATCCATCTTGGTGCCTCTTCAATAGGTCCACAATAAGTGGCAATGCACCTATGTCAATAATAAGTTGCTAATGTTCTGGCTGTTCCACAACAAAATCATAAAAGTTCATGAGTGTAACATCTAAACGCAACACAAATAATAGTCAGCAATAGAATGCTACAATAGTGTACAAATCAAACAACTAAAGCCTTATAATTTGTGAGACACTTCATTGTTCATGAATTTTGAACTCATGAGTTACTCACAAATTGTAATTTATAATCATGCCTTTTGTGAGTTTTACATTTTTTATTATTTCTATGTTATTATTGATGGAAGCACCTAACATCTAGACTACGTCAATTCATTGACCCATTATAATTTATGCGAAGATTGCCTGTTATTTTTTTACTCAGAGTTTTTCATCAAGTTTTATGGTTGTCATAGAATTATGCAAAGCATCAATGCTAAAACTCTAAGGAAAACAAACCTTGAAGCATGTAAGGATTCAAAATCCTAAAAAATGAAAGAACATACATTGTACCAAACATAGAGGACATTGGCATACATACTACAGTAATGCCCCATATACTACTATCACATACTGTGTGAGGTGAGCATCAACTCCATAAAAAGAATGTTACATGGTTATGCATGACAGGAGAGTTTGTGCATGGTAGTAGGCACCTCAATTGCACAATAGGAATTGCAATTGTGTAGTATTGTTTTCGTTGATAGTGTGCATGGTTGTGTATGGTAATATGGCACACTCGTAGGCATTTTGATTATATGATTTGAACACAACTTCAATTTTTATGATATATCATTTCTTCATATGATATATACATAATAAGGATAATCTCTTGTGTATCCATACAAGTATCATATTGCACATCACTATTATCTTAGTTACACGTTTATATTAAAGTATAAACTTTTATATATAATTGCATATGATTATATAAATATACAAGTGTTTCGATATAATGTTGTGTTTAAAATATTTTATAAATGATACATATATATAATAATATATATGTAATACTTTAATAAATATTATATAGTATATATATCATATTTATATAAGCATTATAAATATTATATATTTATATAAAAATTTATATGTTATATAAATGTTTACAAATATCTATAACCATTTTATATGTTATATAAATGTTATATAGAAAATTATATAAATGGATAGTTTAATGTAAATGTTGTATAAATATTTATAAACATTTATACATATGTATAAATATTTATATATAATGTTATATCTTTATATAAACATATCAATGTTTATATATAATGTAATACTTTTATATATATTAAAGTATAACATTTATATATAATGTCATATGATTATATAAATGTTTAAAAGTTTAAATATAATGTTATCTATTTATAATATTTTAGGAGACAATCAAAATAGAACTCATAAACATTGTGTTTGTTTTTTCATAAGTTACGGAAGCATAATACATTAAGCAATTTTTTTTTCTTAGGTTACAGAAGAATAAAACAATAAGCTTACATTTAGTATTTGAAATCCATAAAACACTAAAAAATTAATCAGTAAAAGAACAAAGTTTACATTAACCCTATGTTGTTTCATTAATGGTGGAGAATCAAAATCATATAAGTAATGTGAAAATAGAATAAAGAAAAAGAAAAATTAGGAGAAAATTAAAATTAAATTAAAAACCGAATAATTTGTATAAATCAAACTCAGCTAGTGGTAATCAAATTGAGAGAGATAGATAAATATATTTAGTATTCTGAAGGAGAAGAGCATTGATAATCTTACTTGGTAACAAAAAGAGGTAGAATTTGCTCATTTTGCTTCTTCTCTCTTCCTCTTCGCAAAGATAGAAAAAATGGTAAAAGCTTGAATGCCTTACCGGTATCTTTTTTCACAGAAACTATAAATAAAAAAATGGATGTAAATATATAAAAAAATGAGACAAAAATATAAAAGGTACCTAAAATTATAAAAATTAAATAATTTAAATAAAAAAAAATTAAATAGATTTTTATTTAACCATAAATGATATTATTTCCTAAATAAATAAATTTATTGTTAATAATTTATAAAATTCTAATGGTTAATTTTTGTAATATTAAATATAAAAATAGAATATTAAAAACTAATAGTAAAGATCTTACTAAATTTTTTTATGCTTATAAATTTCAGTAGGAACAAAAAATAAAACTTAAATTCAAATCAACTTTGGGTCAGTTTGATAGTACTTTTCAAAAGTGTTTATAGGGCTAAAATTAATTTTAAGTATTTTTAGTATAAAAAAAATTTCATTAGTAATATTTTAAATTAATTTTTTAAAACCCTAAAAAAATACTTGAAGTGTTCTTTTAATAATAACACTGAAATATTTATTTTTTAAATCATCAAATTTTTTTTTGATGTAATTAAAATATCTATGTATAAATCTTTAAATTAATTTTATTTTAAATTTTATGAAACTTTTACAATTTTTTTTATATTTCAAAAATTTAAAATCTTTTAGTAATTAATTTTTTAAAGATTCCTAGAGTCATACTTTTTTTACTTTAAATAATATAAATGTTTACTTGCTTATTCGTTAATTTTGATATTATATATATATATTTTTTTATTGTATCATACAATTAATTCTTTTAAATTTTTATTTGTAGTAATTTTTATATATGTTCATTTATTAATTAAAATATCTTTAAAAATAATTATATGTATTTAATTAATTATTTAATGTTTTTTTAATACAAATATTAAAATATCGTAATTAAATATTGCAGAAAAATATTTTGCATAAATTTTTAAAAATTTTATAATCATAAAAATAGTTATTTTATTTTTTATTAATATAAATTTGTATTAGTATATATATATATATATTTGAAATTATTTATTTATAATATCTTGTTCTTATAATTTTAAGAGGAGAAGTTGTCTTCCTTTAAAATACATAATTAGATAAAATATTAAAACTAATAATATATAAAAAAATTAAATCAATATAGATTAGCGATGGAAATTATTTCCTGCCCAAATTTCCTGGGAATAATCCATAGCTAAATGCATATATTTTGAGAAAATTATCATTTAAGGAATAATCACTTGAAATAAATATAAAAGCATACAAAAAATTTTTAGAATATTATTTAGCGAATGATTTTGTCTCGAACTAATAAGCTAGATACATTTGAATCTAAATTCATTGCAAAAATGCCCACAATTCTTTGTGAAAAAATTTATGATAATTTTTGGTAGGGACAATTTTAAATAAAAATTTCAATCTCTAATCCATCACAAATTTGTAATTCATTTTAAAAGCAAATATATCTTGCTAATCTCTCACTAATTAACTATGACTTATTTTTCTAGCTAAATTTCCATAGCTAAAGAGATATTTTTTAATTATGTAGATAGACTTGAATGATAGATATAAATATAGACATATAGATATATAGATAAATAGATAGATAGATAGACAGATAGATAGACAAATAGAAAAATAGATAGATAGATATATAGATAGACAGATAGATAGATAGAAAGATAGATAAATAGATCGATAGATTGTTATATAAATAAATAAAAAGATAGATAGATAGACAAATAGATCGATAGATAGATAAATAAAAATAGATAGAAAGATAGATAGATAGATAGATAAATAGACAGATAGTTAGATAAATAGATGGATAGAGAGGTAGATAGATAGATAGATAGAAGATAGGCAGATTGATAGACATTTAGAGAGACCAAAAGATAGAAAGATAGATAGATAGATCGATAGACAGATAGTTAGATAGATATATATATATACACACACACACACAAATAAAGAGATGGATATATAAACAAATAAGTAGAAAAATATATAAACAAATAGATAGTCAGATAGACAAATAGATAGATAGATAAATAGACAGATAAACAGACAGATAGATAAATAAAAAGATAGCCTGATCTATAGACAAAAAGATAGACAGAAAGATAGACAGATAGATAGAAATATAGACATATAGATAGAGAACTAGATAGACAAAAAAATAGATAGAAAGATAGAAGTAATGATAGACATATAATAGATAGATAGATAGAGTGATAGATAGATAGAGAGATAGACAGACAGACAAATAAATAGACAGACATATATATATATATATAGATAGATAGATAGATAGATAAATATATAGATAGATAGAGAGAAAGATAAATATATAGATAGATAGATAGATAGATAAATATATAGATAGATAGATAAATAAATATAAATATAGATAGACATATAGAAAGAGAGATATAAAATAGATAGATATACACATATATAGATAGCTAGATAGATAGATAGACAGATAGATACATAAATAGATAAAGAGATAGAAAGACTGACAGATAGATAGACTACACAACTAAATTAAAAGACAAATAGAAAGATATAAAAAAGGAAAGATAGATAGACAGATAAATTGATAGATTTATAGATAGATTGATAGACATATATATAAAAAAATAGATCGACAGATAGATAGACAAATAGATAGATAGATAAATAGAAATATAGATATATAGATAGATAGACAGATACATTAATAGATACAGAATCAGATGGTTAGATAGATTGATAGATAGATTGAAAGATAAATTGATAGACATATAGATAGATAGATAGATAGATAGGCATATAGATATAGAGATAGATAGATAGATAGATAGATAGGCATATAGATATAAAGATAGATAGATAGATAGATAGATATACAGATGGACAGATAGATAGATAAATATATAGACAGATAGATAGATAGATAGATAGATAGATAGAAAGATAGATAGCAATATAGACTAATAGATAGATATAAATATAGATAAATAGATAGATAGATAGACAGATAGACAGATAGATAGACAGATAGATAGATAAATAAATAGACACATATATATTTATATAAAAAAAGATAGAAAATAAATAGATAGACCGATAGATAGACAAACAAATCAATAGATAGATATTTCGATAGAAAGATAGACAGATAGATAGAAAGATTGATAGACAGATAGTTAGAATGATAGATAAATAGATTAATATGAAGATATATAGATAAATAAATACAAGATAGACATATAGATAGATTTATATGTAGATAGATAAATAGATAGATTGATATACAGACAGACAGATAGATAGATATATATGTAGATAGATAGACAGAGAGAAAAATAGAAAGATTTATTCAGAGATAGATAGATAGATAAATAGAAAGATAGACATATAGTTAGATAGATAGATAAAAAGATTGATAGATAGATAGATAAATTAAAGATAGATAGACAGATAAATAGTTAGAAAGAAAGATAGATAAATAAATAAATAGATAGATAGATAGATACATAGATAGAAAGATAGACATACATATTGATAGATAAATAGATAGAAAAATAGATAATATATTGATAGATACAATGATATATAGACTGATAGATATACACATATAGACTAATAGATATACATATTGATAGATATACAGATAGATAGATAGATAGATAGATAGATAAACATGTATATATACATTTAGATAGACAGATAGATTGATTGATAGATAGATAAATAGATAGACAGATCGACTGATAAATGACTTATAGATAAATAGATAGAAAGAAAGATAGATAGATAAATAGATTGATCGATTGATTGATTGATTGATCGATTGATGATAGAAAGATTGATAGATAGATTGATAAACAGATAAATAGTTATATAGATCGATAGATTATTAGACAGATACATAGATAGATAGATAGATACTCAAATAAATAAAAACATTGATAGACAGATAAATAGATAGATTGACAGATAGATAGATAGATAGATAGATACTTAGATAGATATATAGATAGATAGATACTAAGATATATAAATAGATAGAAAGATAGAAAAGAAAATATATATACAAATAAATATATAAATAAATAGACAACTAGATATATAGAATGATACATATAAGTATAGACAAATAAATAGACATAAAGATAGATATATAGATAGATAGATAGGTACATAGATAGAAAAATGGATATATAGATAGACAAGCATTTTAGTCACAAATTCATCACTAATCCATAACTAATCCATTGCTAGTATATATTTTAATGTAAAAATTAAAAATTTTTTGCTATTCCTTAGCTATTCCTTTTCTATTTAGATAGGAATTGATCCCTGGCTAAATCTCCCTAGCTAAATTGACATTTTCTTCTAGTGGTGTAGATAGATAGATAGATATATATAATATATAGATAATAGACAGATAGATAAATAAATAGAGAGATGTATAGATATTTGGATTGAAAGATATATAAACAAATTTATAGATAAATAGTTAAATGGGTAGATATACAGATAGATATATCGATAGATAAAACAATTGATTGATAGATTGATATAGAGATAGATAGTTAGTTAGTTAGAAAAATTGATTGATAGATTGATATATAGATAGATAGATAGTAAAATTGATTGATAGATTAATAGACAGATAGATAGGTAGATTTATTGACAAATAGATTGATAGATTGAAATATAGATAGATAGACAGATAGATAGACAGATAGGTAGAAAAATAAATTATATATAGATAAATAGACAACTAGATAGTCAAATTATTAGACAAATAGAGAGAAAGATTATTAGATAGATAGAAAGATGATATATAGACAGATAGATAGACAGAAATAAATTGAAAGATAGATAGATTGATAGAAAGATAGATAGATAGATAATTTAAATATATTGATAGTTAGATAGACAGATAGATAGATTTATAGATAGATAGATAGATAGACATACAAAAAGACTAAATAACTAACAGATAGATAGATAGACAAATACATAGACAGATAGACAGATATATAAATAAATAGATAGATACATTGATAGATAGACAGATAGATAGATAGACAAAGTAATCATTAGATAGATAGACAAATAAATAGAAAGATCAATATAATAGATTTTTAGACAAATATATAGATAGATAGTAAGATAGATAGAAAGATTGATAAACAGATAGATTGATAGATTGATTGATATATTAATAAATAGATTGATAGATAGAATGATTGATTGATTGATTGACAAATAGGTAGATAGATAGATAATTAGATAGATTGATAGATTGATAGATTATTAGACAGATAGTTGGATAAATAGATATATAGTTACTTAGATATATAGATATATAGATAGATAGATAGATAGAAAGATAAATATTAGATAATCAAATAGATAGACAAATAGATTGACAATTATATAGATAGACTAACAGATAGATAGATAGAAATATAGACATATTGATAAAGTGAAAGATAGATAGATAGATAGATAGATACATAGATAGATAGAATGAAAGATAGATAAATAGATAGATAGATAGATAGATAGATAGATAGGTATAAAGATGGATAGATAGAAATATAGATATATAGATAGACAGATTGATTGATTGATTGATAGTTAGATAGATTGATAGATAGATAGATAGAAAATAGATTATTCATAGATAGAAAAGTAGATAAATAGATAGACAAATTGATAGACCGATAGATAGATAGAAATATAGTCATATAGATATAAATAAAAATATATAGATAGAAAGATAGATAAACAGATAGACAAATAGATAGCTAGACAGATAAATAGTTAGATAGATAGTTATATATATATATAAAGAAATAGATACAAAGATAGATTGAAAGATTGACAAAAAGATACATAGATAGATAAATACACAGATAGATAGCTAGATAGATAGATAGTCAAATAGATAGACATATAGATAGATAGATAGATAGACAAACAAATAGATAAAGATGTATAGATAAATAAATAGACAGATAGATAGATAGATAAATAGATAGATTGTTAGATAGATATATAGTCAAATAGATAGAAAGATAGATCGATAGATAAATAGATAGAAAGATAGACATATAGATAGACTGATAGATATTTAGATAGATAGACAACTTCATAGACATTTTGATATACAAATTAATAGATAGATAGATATATAGATTGATATTCAAATCGATATATTGATTGATAGATAGATAGCTAGATTGATACATAGATAAAGAGATAGACAGATATAAAGACAAATAGATAGATAGATAGATATATATAGACTAGATACATAGATAGATAGATAGTCAATTTAGTAGACAAATTGATAGAAAGATTATTAGATAGATAGACATACAAATATATTGAGAGAGAGATAGACATATAGATAGTCATATAGATAGACCTATACATATATAGTTAGAATGATAGATAGAAAAATAGATATACAGATAAAGAGATATAGTTAGATAGATAGATTTATTGAAAATAAATTGACAAATAGATAGATAGATAGATAGACAAATTGATAGATAAATAGATAGATAGATAGACAAATAGATGGATAGAGAGATATATATGTAGATAGACAAATAGACAGACGAATGGACGGACAGATAAATAGACAGACATACAGACAGATAGATAGACAGATAGATAGATAGATAGATAGATGGATAGATATACAGATAAATAAAAAGATTGATAGATAGATTTATATATAGATAGAAAGATAGATAGATAAATTGATTGATTGATTGAAAGATTGATAGATATGTTGATAGTTAGATTGATAGATAGATAGATATATTGAGTGATAGATAGATAGACTAATAGATAGATAGATTGATTGATTGATTGATAGACTGATATTTCAACATATTTTTAGATAGATAGATATAGAGAGAGTTAGACAAATAGATAGACAAATAGATATTAAAATATATAGTCAAATAGATAGATTGACAGGTAGAAATACAGATATATTGAAATATAGATAGACAAACACATTGAAAGATAGATAAACAAATACATAGGCAAATTGATAGTTTTATTGATAGATCGATAGATAGATAAAAATATAGACAAAAGATAGATAAATAGATATATAAATAAATAGACAGACAGATAGATAGATAGACATATAGATCGATATATAGATAGACAGATTGGTTGATTGACAGAAAGATAAATCTATAATAGATAGATAGATAGACAGATTAATAGAAAGATACACATAAATATAGATAGATAGTTTGATACAAATATAAATAGATATATATACATATTGATAAATAGATAGATAGATAGATAGATATGGAAATTTTGCTGGGGAAATTATTTCTAGTTAAAATGTGATGGATTATCTAGGAAATAGTAAGAAATGTGTGATTTTACTTTCAATTACAAATTTTTTACTGATTTGTGATGGATTAGAGATAGAAATTTTCTATTGAAAAATGTCCTTAGCTGATATTATTCTAAATTTTAGCACAAATAATGATAGCAATTTTAGCAATGATTTTACAAATGGAATATCTCTAGCAAATTAGCTTGAAAAAAAATCACTCTACATAATTTACTGGAAAAATCTTTTTTTGATTATATATTAATTACAAGAGATTAGTCCTTAAATGATAATTTTCACATAATATATGCAGTTAGTTAGGGATTTTTCCCCAACTAATTTAGTTGGGGATTTTTTCCGTTATTAATCTAAACTGATTTTTTTGTTTTATATATTTTTTGTTTTAATATTTGATGTAATTTTTTATACTAAAGGGTTTTCATAGTCCATGGATGAGTAATAATTGAAAGACACCTCCTCATATAATTAGAATAATAGGATATTATAAATAAATAATTTCAAAAAAATATAAATATGAATACAAATTTATATTAATAAAGATTAAATTAACTATTTTTATGATTATAAAATTTTTAAAAAATATACAAATTATTATTTGAATTAATTAATAAAGATATTTAAATATATGTATTAATACATACATTAAATAAATAATTTTATAATTATAAACAATTTTAAAAATATTTGAAATAATATATGAACATACACAAACATTCGTATTAATAAAAACCTAAAATCATTATTTGTTTGATTGTAAAAAAAATATTTACAAATAATCTGAATTAACAAATAAACATGTAAATATTTATATTAATAAAAACTTAAAAAATAATTTAATGATTATAGGAAATCTTTTAAAAAATATTACTAAAAGATTTGAAATATTTGAATTATAAAAAAAAATCATATTTTTCATTAAATTTAAAATAAAATAAATTGATATTTATGGATAAATAAATTAATGTTTTAATTACATCCAAAATTTTTTGATTAATTATTAAAAAAAAATTTCCAAAGTGCTTATTAAAAAAATACTTCAGCTATTTTTTAGGGTATACAATGTTTTTTAAAATATTACTAATGATATTTTTTTTCATAAACATGCTTACAATTATTTTTAGCCATATTAACACTTATGAAAATCACTACCCAATGATCCTAAGTTAATTTTAATTCAAGTTTAATTTTTGTCACTACTAAAATTTATAAGAATTAAAGTATTGAGTAAATAATTATAGTAAAATAAAAAAGAAAATATAAAATTAAATTAAATTAAAAAAAATCTTTTCTTAGAATAATAAATAAATAAATAAATATTAATATTTTAAAATTAAAACAAGTTAAACATGAACAATAACTTAAACGATTGCCTATCAGTGAGAAAACTAAAGGAAATGAAACCCCTTTTATGAAGAGAGCAATAGTTCCTCATGCTCTAGTTTTGCTCTAACTCTTCTAACTGGTTGCTAATCAAAGCAATTTATTTTTTGTGCATTCCAATTGGAACCCCTACTTGTTGATTACTTGATTCTAGTCATAGGACTATTCGACTTCAATTTACTTGTATTTTTTTCAAGTGGAAGTCATGCCAATGCAGAAGTAGATTTGTCAATGCCAGTTGATCCACCCAAAGTCAAGGATAGACTTGGTTCCGTGCCAAAAGGCATATCGACTAATTCTGATGTTGTGAAAAGTTTCATATCTACATTCATTCTTCTTTTGTAAATCTTATGTGGAAAAGTGATGTATTGGTTATGATCTTCATTATTTTAAGGAAGCGGAGTTGATTTCAAATAGATCTCTACTATGAGGTAATACAAAAAAATTCTTGTTCTAGGCCAAGGTTTCCAGGATGATGGATATCATCATAAACTCTTTTTACAAAAACAAAGATATTTTCTTCAGAGCATTGATTTCTAATACCTCTAACATAAGCATTGTTTTCGAATTTTGTTTTTGTGTTCCTTCTTGTAATGCTTCCCAGATTCAAGTGTTGTCTCATGTAGGCGCTAGACAAGATTAAGTTTTTCTCCCTCACTGTTAGAGATGTTTTATGTGAAGGCAACGATGCCAAGCTCAAGATCCAGGTTTGCTTCCTTGCTTGCTTGTTTAGCTCATGAAAATTGATTTTCAATGGGTGTGCATTGAAACCGGGTGTGAGTGTAGATCAAGTTGGATAAAGAGAAGAGGAATTCTTTATCTTCATGATTGTAGCATATGCATGATGAAGGAGGATTTGATCAAGAACTTAGGGATGATTGCTGAATCAGGAACTTCAGGTATTCACTCGAAATTTTTCAAAGTTTGTCAAATTTTTATGGATGATAATGAAGATAATGGCTGGCAACATTCGTGAAGAAAATGTAGACTAGTAGAGATATTAATCTGATTGGCAAATTTGGAATTGGATTCTACCATGTGTATCTTGTTGTAGATTATGTAGGAAGTTGTTAACAAACCTAACGAAGACAAGCAATAAGCCATCTAGGGCCATGTATCATGCTTTAAAATTCTTTTGAAAATTGCTCTTCACTTTTTCATGGTGGTCTTTCAAGTATGTATGGGAATCTAAGGTAGATGGAGCATTTTCAATCTCTGAGGCCACGTGGAACGAACCACTTGGAAGGGGAAACTAAAATTAGATTGCATCAAAAAGATGAAGGTGGGGAATATGTTGATGAGAGCAAGTTGAAGGTTCATGTGTATTCTGTGTGCTAGTTTCTAATTATCCACTCTGAGTGCTATCAACTTTTTGGATTTAGGAACTGGTGAAAAATTATTCTGAATTCATTAACTTACCAATTAATTTATGGACAAGCAAATATGTTGATGTAGAGGTTCCTACAGATGATGATGAGTCAAATGAAGAAGATGATGATGCAGGCATGCGATTGATAAAAAAAGCTATTATGTTCATCCGACCATTTTTAATTATCAAACATGATTTTTTTTCCATTGCAGAAAGCATTTCTAAGATGGAATTTGAGATGGATAAGATGGAGGATGAGGATGGTGAAGATCATGAAGAGCAAGAGGGGAAAGAGAAACCAAAGACAAAACAATAATTGAAACCACATACGGGTGTGGGAGCTTCTAATGATGTAAAGGCAATTTGGCTTAGGAATCCAAGGGAGGTCACAGAGGAAGAATTCCAAAAGTCCTATCAATCTTTGTCAAAGGATTTCAGCGATGAGAAGCCTACTGCATGGAGTCACTTCGCTATAGATGTGACGTAGAGTTCAAGATCTTTCTTTTTATTCCTCCATATTCTCTTCATGATATGTACGAAGTTTTTACAATACCAACAAGGCCAACTTGAAGCTGTATGTGAAATGGGTATTCAGTTTTGATGAGTTTGATGAACTACTGCCTAAATACCTCAGCTTCTTGAAGGGCCTTGTTGATTCAGATATGCTGCCGCTCAATGTTTCTCGAGAGATGCTGCAACAACATGGCAACCAGAAAATGATCAAGAAGATGCTAATTAGAAAGATGCTTGACATGATAAAGAAACTCGAAGTGAAGGATCCATTTGAGAGTGTTAATGATGACTACAATCAGACTGGTACAGATGTCAACTCATCGTCTGGCAATGCAAATGAGAGGGGGCAATATGCGAGGTTTTGGAAAGAATTTGGAAAGTCCATTAAAATCAACATAATTGAGGATGCTGCAAATAGAAATCATCTGGCAAAACCTCTATGATTCGAAAGCACCAAGTCAAATGGCAAGTTTACATCTCTGGATAATTATATCTCTAGGATGAAGCTGGAGCAAAGCAACTTGTTCTATATAACATGAACTAAAAAGGGGCAACTAGAAGAATCTCTATTTTTAGAAAGAGCCAAGGAGAAAGGATACGAGGTCATCTTCTTCATGGACCTAATTGATGAGTATTTGATGTAGTACCAGATGAAACATTAAGGGAAAAAAATTCCAGAATGTGTCCTAAGAAGGATTAAAAGTAAGCCAAACTACCACGGAGAAAGAAGTGAAAGCTATGTTCAAGGAGCTGACCAAGTGGTGAATGAGTGTCCTGGAGAGCATGAAGGTGGATGATGTGAAGATCAAGTGAATCATGTAGTGATAGACTCTATCATATGCAAGCAAGTAGAGCTACATGCATGGCAAAAGGGTGCTTGAGATTAACCCGATGCACCCAATTATCAAGGGAGCTTCGTGAGAGGGTCACCGCCAATCCCGAGGTAAATACTTATTTCTCAAGAGCCTGATCAAATTCCATTCTTCTGATTCTCCCTCTGCACATCTTCTACAGGATGAACACATAAGGAAAACAACTAGGCTAATGTACCAGATTGCATTAATGGAGAACAGTTTCAACCTTGATAATTTTAAAGGATTCACTTCTCAAATATACCATTCCATATGGTACAGCCTCGACATCTGCCCTGATGCAGATGTTAAAGATGATGATGCTGAAGAAATGGTTCTTGAACCAAAAACCAAAACAAACCCTAGTGGGGTGGTTGATAAAGTCCATTGTGATGATTCCAAAGATGTACTGTAACTTCATCATCTATTTGAATCATTGATTTATGTATTTGATCAATTTTGAGGAAGTGTTTTCTGCTCTAGCTTTTTTTATGTGAGCTAACAAGTTATTTATGAGTTAGTGTTTAATTCATCTAGTTTTTGTCAAATTTTCTCAACTGAAAACGAAATGAAAAGCTCAAATTTCAAAAAAAACCTAATCGATTTTCCTATTAATTACTTGTGTATCATCATGTTTATAAGAATCTTAATACTTTTCAAGTTGATATTTGGTTTGTGTATCATTTTTTGTGTCTATTCAATTGATGGCATCATCTCATTTTGCTAGGTTTGATTTTTTTAATTCTTTAAGTTACAGGGCTGATCAGATATTCAGAGTCACTCAAAAGCCAATGTGCAGTTGAAGAATTCATCTCTTACATGCAACACAGATATAAGTCATAATTTTTTTAGTGGTAGATTTTTGTTCCATGACTATTGCTCTATTTGCAAATCAGTTCTGTCTCGACAAGAAATGCATTAACTCTCATGAGCTTGCAATTGCGAATCTACTCTCTAAAACTCGTTACAAGTACCAGTCATATGTGACAGAAGGTTATTATTTCAAATCCCTTGTGTATTTGTGAATCCACTCTTTATTATTATTAAAATATTTGGATTACTTTACACTTGCATTAAACACATGGAAGATAGATATTTTCACATTGTTATACATGTTCCATCTGTCATATAAGCTTGGTTAAGGATCATAGAAAGTTGAGAACAAATGCACATGGGATTGATGTGGCTAGTGTGATTTATGATTGATTGTATTATATGATTGTATTTTTGCTTGATTATATTAGAAATGTGTTTTGATGAGGGTGACGTGATTGAATTATAATATAATAGACTTGGATTCATATCTTATGAAGGTGAGTCAGCCCCAAGAATTTGAGAAGTGATCTAAGTCGTATGCACTTCCCATTGTCACAATGGCATCACCACTTTGGAATTGAGTTGCAAGAAATAAAAATCAAGCAAAGCAAATGTATGTGAAGCATTAATTAGAACGATGAGGCTTGATTCAAAGTGATCGAATGACTCACTTCTATATCAATGGAAAGCTCATGTTTCACTACTGTGCCATCTCAAGCTTTGCCAACATGGCAATCTACTCTAGATGTGTTGTTAAAGTAACTCAGCCACATAGCTATACAAAATATGTTTGCTAAGCTTTGAGGTAGCCAAAGGTTTGACCCACCCAAACCACAATGTGAATAATCCATATTTTTAAGATCATCAAAAGGATCACAAATGGAGAAAAAGATTACGCTTTCGAATGAGTATGAGATTCAAGAATGACCACCATAGTCTTTTGAGTCCTATTGTGATGGAAGGGGCCTAACAGTTACATTAGGAGTACCAAAGTGAAACCAAATATATCATCACTATATTCTCTTCTTCTTGATGGATGAACATTGAAGAGATCTCTACTTGGAGGATAGAAACCTAAATTAGATCTTCCATCATTGGTAGATGTGTACCTAAACAAAGAGATCATGTAAATGGGTTGATCACACATAATTTGCCAGTGGATGAGATTAACAAAGTTTTTGCTCTCATGAGAAAATGTTGTCCATGTTGTAGATGCTACAGAAATACATGATCAAAATAAAAGTGATTATCCTAGTTGGTATATATTATTTTTTTTCTCTAACTCCTGGAAAGCTTGTTAAAAAGGCTGACCAGATCAACAAAGAATTTGCATGTGGGGTAGTCAAGGTTGTTAAGTTTGTTACTTTTTTTTGTTAAATATGGTTGTCGGGCATCCTCTTGCAATGTCAATGACGGATGGAGCAAAATAGATAATCTAGTATCAAGTGTGTTTGGTGAAACTAAGGAGAGTAAAAGTGTGACACATGTTTCTATTGACTCAAAAACTTCTTCCATTTGGTCTCTTGGTGTCAACACTAAAGAAATAAAAATTGCATCATGGAGGAAGGTAGGTAATTGTGATTTTGTCTTGCTGCCAAATATTACTTGGGAAGTTAAGATTTGGTAAATTTGTGAGTTATCATCTAAAGTGTAATTATTTTCCAATTTGAATGTAAACTATAAAACATGAATATACAGATATACTATTTTTTATGTTTAATGTTGTGTATGTTGTTAATCTCTCCATTTAGTTTTTTTCTTTTTTTCAGCTTTTGGATAATTTAGCTACTGAAAATTCAAAAGTGGATTGGAGGAACTCATTTTACGTGAATTTGATTGCTCATACTTCATTCACCATTATTATTAGCATCAAGCAAGATTGTTTTTCTATTCCCTCATTCCTCATATTGCTTGTATGTGTTCTTTGCTCCTTTGAATTTAAGATACACACTTTGAATTAATCTGTCCATTGTTTTTTTAAAATTTTTTTGTGGCTCATTTGTTTATGTTCACCCTATATTAAATGGTGGCTATCTGGTAATATCTCATTATTAAACAAGTATAAATCATATCTAGCGAGCAAAGCTCCCACTTTGCTTGGAATTTGGGTGATATTCATATCTCAATAGTGTTATTATTAAAAATTAAACTAGTTATATCTAATAAAATCTCGAACCCAAGTCGTATCACTCTTGGATGTACGTCTCAAACCTAAGATGTTTGTTTGTAATCTAAGTATAAAACATAAATTAAATAATTTTGAAATATGTTTGGTTTTGATGCCATTGCCTTATTTTAAAATTTCTTTTTTGAAATTTCACAGCAATCAAGTGCTGCACAATCATTAGGCTGAAACAGATTTACCATTGCCATCCATATATAAAGTACCATCCACATAAGTGTGCATTACTATTTCTTTTGAAATGAATTTTTGTTTATAATATGCTAATTCAAAGTCATTAATGATGAGGTATGTTTGCTAGAATGAAATTTAGAAATAATAGTTGTAAATAATATTAGATTCATTTGAAGGAAGAGATACAAGAAATGAAAGAATTGAATGATGAGATGAAATATATTAAAAATACAATGCAAAAGTAGATGTCCTAAATGTAGTCACAGTTAGCAGCCTTGACACGACAGATATCATACTGAGTTCCAATAGATAACCCATGCAGGAGAGGATAGTATAAATGCACCAGCTAATGATGAAGATGATGATTTAGGTTTAAATGATTTTATACATATGTTATGTTTTTGTTTTAACTATGTAACTATTGTATCAGAATAATTTATGAACTGCTTTAGCTTTTTGTTAATTATAAAAATGATTTATAGTAAGTTTTTATTCAATTTAAATAAAAATTTTAAAATATGCAATCAAATTTTTTGGTAAAAAAATAAAATTCTAAAAATAGTTTGAAATGAAAATAGCTAAAGAATTTTCTCTTGCTAATTTAGTTAGGGAATTTTATGTATATATTCAATCAATCAATAATAACTACTAATCTTACGTACAATCAAAATTAGCAAGGGAAAAACAATTAGCATAAGAAATTCCGTCGTTCAAAAGTTGTTAAAGAATTTTTTTTTCTCATTAATTTTTGTGGCGAGCACATTAGCTTGGGATAATTTCCATCATAATTTCATTGCTATTATATTTTAGTGACGGAATAAGCCAAAATTGCTTGGGAAATTTCCCTATCTATTTGGGCATTTTTTTGTAGTGATATCTTTATATTTGTCTTTATGTGTTTCTATCAGTATTTTATGTGTATATAGCTTTCTATTTGTATAATAATCTATCTATCTATTTAATTATCTATTTAATTATCTATTGTTTATTTTTCTATCAGTTGAGATATATTATTGGCTATTTATTTATAAGCCTATATATCTCTCTATCTATATGTTAATGTCTATTTATACATCTATATCTTGATATCTATCTATCAATATATTAGTCGATCTATCTAACTCTCTATTTCATATCTTGACTATATTTCTATATATCTATCTGTATATCAATTTATCTACCTATTTATATATTTTCTATTTGTTTATATATTTATTTATATATCTACTATATGTCTATATATCTATTTGTTTATCAATATATATGTCTATTAGCCTATATGTCTATCGATCTATCTATGTATCTATCTATTTTTGATTTTATCTATCAATCTAACTATCTTTCTACTTATGTATCTATTGAACTATCTATCTATTGATATGTATATATATATATATATATCTATCTATCTATCTATGTATCCTTCTATTTGTCTATCTATCCATTTGTCTATCTATCTACCAATTTATCTACTTATTTATCTATCTATTTATCTATGTATCTATTTATCTATCTGTTTATCTATCTACCTAATTATCTACTTATTTATTTATCAAATTTATCTATCTATCTATCTATTAGTCTATATATATTTTAGTCTTTCAATCAATCAATCAATCTATCTATAGTATATATATCTATTATATATCTATCTATCAATCTCACTATCTATCTCTCTATAACTAACTAACTATCTATCTACCTATATGAAAATCAGTGTTTTTGTCTAATTATAGTTTTATATCTATCTAGCTATCTATCTCTCTATCTATATATCTATATATTTCTATATGTCTATCTATATATCTGTGTATCTATCAATCAATCTATCTTCTATATGTGTATCTATGCATCTGTCTATCTATTTTTTAAATACCGTTCTATGTGTATATCTCTCTATCAGTGTATATATCTATCAATCTATCTATTTGTATATATGTCTATTTGTCTATCTATATATTAGTCTATTTGTCTATCTATCTAACTAACTAACTAACTATCTATCTGTCTGTTTGTATGTCTATCTTTCATTCTGTCTATTTATTATATATGTCTAATAATCCATTTATGTAATAATCTATGAATTTATCATTCTATCAGTATATATCTCTATATGTCTATATGCCTATCAATCTATCTATTTATATGTCCATCTATCTATGTGTCTATATTTCTATCTATCTACTAGTCTATCTATCAAATGTCTATCTATGTATATATTTATCTGCCACCTGTCTATTTGTCTATTTGGTTATCTATCTATTTTTCTTTTTGTATATCTATCTATTTATCTTTATCAGTTTAACTAACTATTTCTCAATCTAAATATATATATATATATATATATATTTATATTTCTATTTATATTTGGAATATATTTATATATATATACCTATCTATATGTATGTCTTTCTGTTAGTCTATCTGTCTATATGTCTAACTATCAAACTATTTGTCTTTTTAAGTGTTTGTATGTCTATCTCCCTATCTATCTATCTATCTATATAACTATCTATCTATATATCTATTTGTGAATCTATGTGTCTATATGTCTATCTAAGTATCTATCTAATTGTCTATCTATCTATATATCTAACTATCTACCTGACTATTTGTCTATCTATCTATTTGTCAATCTATCAATCTTTTGTATGTCTATCTATAAATTTTAGAATATGTCTATGTATCTTTCTATATGTCTATCTATCAATCTATCTATTTACCTATCTATTTGTCTATCTATCTAGCTATCTAATTGACTAAATAATCTATATGTTTAAATGCCAATTTATATGTTTGTCTCTATGTCTATATGTCTATTTGTATATCTATTTATCTATCTATCTGTCTATCTATCTAACTCTATATTTGTCTATCTATATATCTATATGTCTATCTATCTATCTGTCTGTCTATCTGTCTATTTATCTATCTATCTGTATGTCTGTCTATCTATTTATCTATCTATATATCTATCTATCTATGTGTTTATCTATCAATCTGTTTATTTGTTTATATGTTTATCTTTTTATCTATCTTTCTATCATTCTATATATCTATTAATCTATCTATAAATATATATCAATCTATTTGTTTATCTATCTGTCAATCTATCAATATGTCTATCTATCTATTTATTTGTCTATCTATCTATCTATCTATCTATTTAACTATCTATCTGTTTATCTATCTATCTTCATATATGTCAATCTCTCATTCTATATATGTCTATTTATTTATTTATCTATCTATCTATCTTTATAGTTGTTTATTTATCTATTATCTCTCTATTTATCTTTCTCTCACTATCTATTTCTCTTTAAATTATATTATATATATATATATTTATCTATCTATTGTATATATTTCTATATATCTACCTATCTAATTTTATGTACACTACAAAAAAAATCCAAATAGCTATGGAAAATTCCCTAGCTAAATGAGGGTTTTCCGTCATTAAATGAGATATAACGACGGATTAACGATGGGATCTTTCCCAATCTTTAGTGCTTGTTGATGAAAATTAGCGAGGGAAGAGATCCTAGCTAAAATATTAATTTCCCTAGCTAAATTAGCAATGGAAATTCTCTAGCTAAATTAGCAAGGGAAAATTCCCTAGCTAAATGGGGCTTTTCAGTCGCTAAACTTATATAATGATAGAAACTTTCCCAATCTAAAGTGCTCGCCACTAAAATTAAATGAGTGAAATAGCCCCTAACTAAAGTTTTAGCGATGGAAATATCCCTAGCTAAAATAATAATTTTCCTAGCTAAATTAGCAATGGAATTTTATTTTTTTATTTTCAAATATTTATTTAAATAATTTAATATTTTATATTAAATTGAATTAAAACTGAAACTATACATAATAATTTAAAATTAACAAAAAATAAAATCATTTAATTAATTATTCTAATTCAATAATTTACATAATTCAAACAAAAACATAACAAAAATTGTATTTCATTTTATTCATCAATGTATCTACCTACAATGCATAATATATAATTTATCCATCCATTGATGTGATTTCTTTCTCTCTGCTCCACCGATCACCATCTTTCTACCGTGACAAAGTTGTCCAAGTCATGATTCTTCATGTCTAGTGAAAAAATCCCTTCACTTATACAAGTTTCGTATTGGGGAATAATGCGGTACCATATCTGTACAAAATTTAAAGCATCCAATAAAATCAAAATAAATAAATAAATAAAGTTATGTTTAGATAAATATATAATACTGCAGTATATATGTTCATATATACTATAGTCTATATGTACATATATACTAGCATTTCACACGTTACATATATTACTGTAGTATATCTACATATATACTATAGTATTATATATACATATATACTGAGTACATATATACTCGGTATATACGTACATTTAATACTATAGTATTATATGTGCATATACTGTAGTATATAAGTATATATATACTCAGTATATACATACATGTATACTATAATATATATGTGCGTATATACTGAGTATATATGTACGTATATACCAAGTATACGTATGTATATACCGAGTATATATTTAAGTATATAAAGAGTATATAGTGCTTATATATAAAGAATATAGTACGTATATACCAAGTATATAGTACGTATATACCAAGTATATAGTACGCATATACCGAGTATATAGTACGCATATACCGAGTATATAGTACGTATATACCGAGTATATACGTAAGTATATACCTAGTATATATGTATGTATATACCTAGTATATATGCACGTATATACCGAGTATATATGCACGTAATATACTGAGTTTTATATGACATATATACTGAGTATAAATGTACGTATATACTAAGTATATATGTACATATAATACTGCAGTATATCTGTACATATACTAAAGTATTACATACATACATATATGTTGTAGTATATATGGACGTATATACATATACATATTTATAATACTCAGTATATACGTACGTATATACTATAGTATATACGTGAGTAATACTGAGTTTATATTAGGTATATACGAGTATATACGTACGTATATACCGGAGTATATTACGTACTTGTATCTACCAAGTTTATATGCAGTATATACAAGTTTCTATGTACGCATATACCATGTATATAAGCACGTATATAATGAGTATATATGCACGTATATAATGAGTTTATATGCACCTATATACTGAATATATATGTATGTATATACTGAGTATATATGTACATATATTATTGTAGTATATATGTACTCGGTATATACAAAACGTATATACTCAGTATATACGTACATATATACTAAGTATATATGCACAATATACCATAGTATATGTACTATATACTACAGTATTATATGTACATATATATAATCACATAGCCTGGATGACACAAAACTGTGACAAATTAGTATTATCCCATCTATACTTCACAAGATGGCACCAAAACTTCACTATCACCATAAATAAGAATACGAAGATTATTTAAATTTTTGGAAAATATCTCTGAAAACACTTAGAGAAAACCTAGAAGACGAGTCATGAGCCAGGCTTGGAGCATCAAAGTTAACATCTTGCCTCCCCCCTAACTAGAACTCTCTCTCGGTCCCAAGGCTTATAAGGGGGTTGCTCTTCCCAACCATGACTAAGTTGACAAGCTAATAAAGTACTGCAGATGAAATAGAGACTGATCATCTGTAGCAGTATCCCTGAACAAATCAATAAGAAACTTGCACATAAAAAAATGGAACAGCTCCCCATGCTAATGAGCACACAAAATGATGAAAAATTATTTGAATAATAATTTGAATAACTACAATCTAAGCACCCTTATCTTACATAGTTAAAAAATAAAAAATAAAAAAATTTTATTACATCTTATTCATCAATGTATCTATCCAACCACTACAAGAAAAATCTCATATAGCTAGGACATTCCCTAGCTATATGAGAAATTTCTGTCGCTAAATGGTAAATAGCGACAGAATACCAATGGATCGTGTCCCTTTCTAAAGTGCTTCTTGCTAAATTTTAGCTACGAAATTTTCATAGATAAAAAATTAGCGAAGGAAAATTCTTTGGATAAAAAAAGAAAAATTCTTTGCTAAAATAGCAGATAAACAAAATATTACGTCGCTAGACAAAAATAATGATGCCTGAATCCCTAGCTAAAGTCCCTAGCATTAGAAAATTAGTGTCGGAATTTCCGTCGCTAATTTTAATATTTCCCTAGCAAAATAGCTAGGGAAATTTCTTCCCTAAATTAGCGAGGGATTTTCTCCTCGCTAATTTAGCTATGGAATTTTTCCTAGCTATTTTAATTCAAAAATATTTGCAGAATTAAAAAATTTTAAAATTTTTAATTAAATAATTTATTAATTAAAAAATAAAACTAGTTTATTATTAATTAAATAATTTTTTAATTAACAAATTTTAAAATTTTAAATCATATTGAATAAAAATTGAAACAATAAATAATTTATAATAAACAAAAAATAAAATCATTAATATCTTATTCAAATTCAATATTTACATAATTGAAACAAAAAAATAACAAACTTTTATTTTTATTCATCAATGTATCTACCGACATTGCATAATGTATAATATATCAATTCATTGATATGTTTTCTATCCTTATGCTCCTCCCAACATCATTTTTCTACTACAACAAAAGCTCTCCAAGGCACAGTACGTAATGCTTAGTGAAAAATCCATTCACTTATAGAAGCTTTGTATGAGGAACAATGTGGTATAATCTGTAAGAAAATTAACCACTCTATCAAAAAAAAGTTATGTTTTGATACATATATAATTCTGCAGTAAATATGTAAATATATACTAGCAATTCACTAGTACATATATTACTACAATATATGTACATATAAACCTGAGCACATCATATACTCAGTATATATGTACATAAAATATATAGTATTATATGTCCGTATATACTAACTTATTCGTACATATGACCTCATTTGGTGCTTTTGCCGCTGCTCCATTGTCGCTCCTACCACTGCTGCCCATTGCTACTATCCCTGCCACTCCTGCCACTGCTACCATTGTAATATTATGCAAACATATATTTCTGAGTACATATATCTCAGTATATATTGTACAAAAAATAATGCATAATTATATGTATGTATATACTGACTATATAAATACGTATATACCGCATTTGTTGCCGTTCCTGCTACTCCCGCTATCGATGTAGCCCCTGCCACTGCTGCCACTAGCGCTGTGGTTGGTGCCGGTGCTACCGTTGCTACCGGTGCAGCTGTTGTTGTGGTTGCTGCTTGTGCTGCCTCCGCTGTCACCATTGTCGTTGCTACCTCCTCTACCACCGTTGTCGTTGCTACCTCTGTAGCCAATGCTGCCGCCGATGCTGACGCCGCCACTAATGCTGCCGCTGCCTCTGCGGCCTCCCCTGCCTCTAATGCCCACACCGTGATGTGGCTATCGCTACTGATAATTGGCTTTTACATACCTATAATAGGCTAAAACTCAACCCAAAAAATTCGGAGAAAGCAAACATATTCACAGATATATAAAAATTAATATAGACATGAAAAAACAAAAATAAAAATTGATTGTCATTCAGTTTAAACAAAAATTTAATTAAATAATTTAATATTTTTAAATTAAATTTTATAAAAAAAGTAACTATAACAGAAACTTTTAAATTAAACAAGAAAATTCATTTAATAACATATTCTAATACAATATGTTAAATAACTAAAGCAAAAAAATAACAAAAAATATGGTTCATCTTTTTAATCAATGTACCCACCGACTATGCATAAAGTATAATCAATCCATGCATTGACATTGGCTTTCTCTCCCTCTGCTCCTCCGATCACCAACTTTCTGTGGTGAAAAAGCTATCCGAGTCATAGTTCATCATGTATGTTGAAAAATCCCTTCACTTATACTAGCTTCGTATGGGAAACAATGCGGTACCATATTTATAAGAAATTTAAACCACTCAATCAAATCAAAATAAATAAAAAAATTATGTTTTGATAAATATATATTACTGCAGTAAATATGTACATATATACTAGCATTTCACTCATACATATATTACTATAGTATATGTACATATAAACTACAGTAATATGCGTACATATATACCGAGTACATATATACTTAGTATATATGTACATAAAATACTGCATTATTATATGTACGTAAATACTGACTATATATGTATGTATATACCACATTTGTTGCCGTTGTTACTGCTCCCTCCATCCTCCATCGCTGCTGCAGTCGCTGCTGATGGTGCTGCCAGTGCTACCACTACTGCCACTGTAGATGGTACTGACGCAACTGCCGCCTCTGACACTCTACCAGTGCTACCGGTGCTGCAGGTGTTGTCACCACTACCGCCGCTACCTGCTACCACCACTGCCGGTGCTGCCGCCGCTGCCATTGCTGCCGATGCCTCCACTGCCGCTGCTTACAAAATAAAATTCAACATTATTCATGTTTTTATATAAAATTATATGCAGATAAAATACACCTTACTTATATATCGCATTTAGGAAAATCTTGCGATGTAGTCTCTTAAAAACTACACTGGACTTTTAAAAATAATGAATAAAGTAAAGATAAGAATAAAACTTAATTTTTGAGTGGACTCATATAAACAAGATAGCTAGAAAAATTAGGAGATAAATTATTACTATGCAATATTTTTCATATTGATTATTTTTGACCATCAATTTATCCTTAAGTATTAGGTCTCATCTCACTAGGCAATACATCTCAAAAATTAACATCATTAATCACATAAAAAATTCAAGTTTAACAAAAACTATAATAATTCAAAATAAAGTTAATACATGATATTTATTCCTGGCCTAGAATAATAAGTTTCATCATAGTTTATATACAAAAGCACGCAAAACCTAGATTATTAATATAGCCACAAAACATAAACTTCATCTCACAAAATCTAATAAAAATTCAAAATAAAATATATTTGTGCAAAAAAGAATACAAAAAATAACTAATCTTTATGAAAATATATAAGGACCTACAATATAAGTATGATATAATGACCATACCTAGCACATGAGGTTCCTAATTGACAACAGTATCTAAGAGAGTTGATATCTCGAACTCAAGGCCTATTATCTTTGGAGAAAGATATTTACCATCACAGCAAGTCACAACTTGTAATATAAGGACAAATGATATTTAATTGTATTTTAACTACAATATAAGAGAAATCCGAGCCTATAAATAAAAAATAAAAGACTATGAGCAGCTCATACAGTTAGATGATTCCATAGAATGAAAATCAATTGAATCTTCTACAGACTTCCATGCAGATCCGAGCACGGCTATGGCTCTTTCAAACTTGAGCTTCAATACTACCTTCTTACACTCTTCAAACTTCTAGGCAGCATCTCGATCTATTGGAAAAATTTTTTAACCTGAATTCATGTTCATCAAGAAGTTATGATTAAAGATGAATGAAGTTTGTGAACCAAGCTTATTGATAGGAATTGGATCTTGCTGAAAGTCCTTCAATGCTTCTTTGGTGATTTTCCATGGCAAGATGTGCAGCACCTTGTCTTAATAACCCTGTAATTTTGGACAAATGTTAGGAGGAAGAAGAAGAAAAGTATAAACAAGCAGACTCATGATGCATTATGTGCCTTGGAATAGTAAGGATCATATTGATAGCATTGAAAACATCCTCTACAGCACACCCCATTTTTCTTCCAGTTCGGCATGGAGAAATTGCACGATTGGCCCAATACACATCATTCTAATCATGTAATTGTAGATTGTGTGTATAGTTCTATAGCAACGAACAAACCTGTTGGCTGAAAAAAAAAGATGACAAACATACTTATCAATGTCAATAGTGATCGAAATGGCCAAATCTAGCTAAGATTAAAATTGATGAGACTATATGATTAGCCATCATAAAAATAAGTGTAAGCAATAGCAACCTTACATACAGATTATATTAGATATTACTTCGAATGAAAAGAGAATCAATTTCAATATGCTTATGTTCTCATTATATATCAAATTTGAATGCTTAGTTATTTGATTATCACAGTCAAACATAGAAACTTATCTATTTGATGCAGTATATGAATATCAAATCTCATATAAGAATGACTATGACTAAGCATTACGCCTCTATATTCTCAAGTTAAAATCAATATCTATCTCAATTCCTTGAGGAATATCTTCTAGGCACCAACATGACTCAGATGGGAACGTGTCGCATTAATCTTGGCAGGCATGAGATTCTGTTTTATGAAATTCTCTGATAAATATATGGAATGGAATTATTAAATTATCATACATCTTCTAATTCATAAAATAACAATAAAATTCAATTTCTATTTACTAGTAATAGTAAAACCCTATTTTTACTTCCAAAAGATGAACACATGAGCTCAATTAAACTCAAACTCAAAATATTAACAACTTGACTCGAGCTCAATTGAAACATGAACTCTACTCGAGCTCAATTGAACTCGAACTCGACTCATATCATTAGCAGCCCTAATTATTAGTATGAACTACTACAACAAAATAATAAATTATTATACGTACTATGTTATATATGGTTGATAATGTTAATAACACAAAAGAAACAAACATATTGATGACGATGATACTCATCCTATTAAAACAATATTCATTAACTAAAAAAATCACAGCCATTATTGATATTTATTGATATTCTAAATCAATGAAAAAAAATGCATAATGTTCATGTCATCACCAAATTAACATCATAGATAGAAAAAATATACCAAATAATTATGATCATAGTTGTTAGAAACTTGTGATACAAGAAATGATACAATAATACAACATATATTTTTTAATGAAAATTAATAAGTTTCATAATTTATATCTTATTTTAAAACATATCTTACAATACAAATACCAAACATGATATGACATGTGATACTATGATATAACAATAAATAGATTCTCAACTATTTTCTTTAATTAAAAAAAATCAATTTAATTTTTCTTGTTAAAGAATTTATTATTTAATTATTCAAATACACAAAAGAATTAAAAAATAATCATAAAAAAATAAGCAAAATAATATTATACAAAAGGTTACATTTTTATTATCATATTCTATAATTCAAACTTTTAATATACATTTATACAAATATATTTTTTTAAATATTTTTTACAACGTGAAAAAACTTATGTTACATGATACGATATAATACATAATACAGAAAAAATTGAAAAATGATATACGATATATTTTATGAGCTAACAACTATGATTATAATGCAGGGAAAGAAAATATAGACAAGAAAAGCAACATATACATCATATATATATATATATATATATACAACTTGCATAGTATTTGAGAAGAGAATGTAAGGGCTAGTGAATAAAACTAAAAAAAAGAAAAAGCAAAGCATCAACGTGAGCAAGCTAGGATTGAGTTTCTAAAGATAATGAAAGTTGGCTAAGAAAGACTAGAGTGAAGCTAAGAAATAACAACATAAAAGAAATAGCTTAGTTAGACATCTATAAACATGATTTCTCTAATGAAATAAAAATGCATAGATAAAAGAGAAACACATAAGCCACTCTAATTCGATCAGGATTATGGTTGAGTTTCATAGTAACTAATGCCGAACTAATAAACGTGCCCAAGTGCATTGAGATATAATTACTAAAAAAAGTCTTCAATAATCAACCTAGCGAAAAGCTATCCTTTTTCTTTATTATTAAGATAAGGCATTAGCCTTAAATATCCTATGATATCTATATTCATATCTTCCCTTGAATAATAAAATTCTGATATACCACTTTACCTTTTATCGTTTAAAAAAAAGTCATCTCCCCTCATTTTAACACTGTGGTAGACTAGTGACCGCGATGAGATAGAATTCTTAAGGATGCTTTGCTTTCCATGCCATGTGCTTCTTCCAATGCTAGATATGGGGCTTCCCTATATTATTCAGCCAAACACATTCCTAAACAAGCTAATTAAGAGAAGTAAAGATTGCTCGTAGATAAAATTGGTTTAAATGAGAAGGGTGACAATAATTGCATGCAATTCTTGCTATGCTACTCATAGATATTAAAAGCTCTATGATCTTTAGTAGAATATTTGTTTGTTTATGTTAAGTGGTGTGATGTTGAAAGCTCAATCGATTTATTTTGAACGTAGGACATCTTTAAGAATGCCCTAACTAAGTATTTGCAAGGGCAGGAAGCAATCGAGAACAAGGATGATAGATGGAACATTGATCCAATGATTGAGCCTAATGTGATAGAGATGAATAAGTTCATTTCCTTGAAAGGTTGTTTAACTAGTTGAAATAACACAGAGAGTTGCCCCACATATTTTTTTGCATAGTTTAATGTCAAATGAAAGATGCAAGATGACAAATAAAAAAAATAGAATTGAAGAGGAACAAGAAGCCTTAAGCACTGGGTCTGACCAATTCCCTTTTCTCTTTGAAAACATAGGTGGAGGGAGGGGAAGGAAAAAAATTTGTTTACCTGGTTAGACTATTCCCATGTTACAAAAACTTCTTCTTCAAATGAGCCTTAAATGAAACTTAGAATACTTCGTCTATTGTATTTTGTACACACACACACACACATATATATATATATATATATATAACCTATGGGCTGGCTGGCCTTTTGTTTTGAAGAATGAAAGCTTAGTTAGGATAACGAAGACAAAGCCTTCCAACATAAGTTATTAAAACATTATTTGATATTACCATCAACAACGAAGTGTGCCTTATCGCCCCAGTGCCCCTATGCTCTTTTAATTAATTGGCCTTGTATATAGTATCTCAACATATATAAGAGAAAGTCTGATCAAAAACATATCTGCAAAGCCTTTGTATATATGCTATCATTAAAGGTGAATACTATTTAAAGAAGACCACTAAAATAGCCCTACAATGCAAACTTTCTACCTAAGGACCAAGTCCATCACATCATACCACCAACCTCGAATCTATATTACAAAATAACTATTTATATTTAGAATGAATTTATTATTGTGATTACAATTATTTGGCTATTTTAGGTTGATTGCCATTGAATAAGAGTTGGTGAGAGATGTTATGATGAAAATTACTATGAAAAATCAAGATCTTTTAACAATGTCATTATTATGCAAAATCAAAACTTTTTTTATATTGTCCAAAGCCATGGAAAATCAAAACTCTTATCAATGTGTACAATTAGTCGAGGTAATCTTTTTTAGGAAACACCCACGGAATTATCATAATTATTTCAGCAACATAAATAACTAAAGTAAAAATCAATGAGATTATTAGAGTGGCCGTATCTAGTAAATAACACTTCAAATGACATGATAGAGGTCACTCAAAATGCAAACATAATTTATCGGTCATCAAAACTAATATGATTGTGTTTTAACTCCTTGTTGATTTTTATCTAGTGAAAACCTTCTACTAGATAAAACATTCAATTAGTAATGGGTGTAACAAAGTTCAAATAGAAAACTTTCAAACAAGATCCAAAGCCGCGTTAATGGTAATTCACATATTGTGGTTATTTAAAGCATCTACTCCTTGTATTGAAGCATGAAAAATGGAAGTACCAGACAATGATATCCATGTGGTGTCTATTTACATTGGGTAATTAGATAACATAGAATCAACTATGGATAGCATTAGGCATGATGACAAACCCTACGGGTTTGGGCTCATGCTTTCAAGAAGGTAAACATCAAATACACAAGTTCTAGTTTTAGAATAGCATTAGCTAAATAAACAAATTAAATCAATAGAAATGATAATAAATTGTTAGAAGAATATGGAAAATTATATAAATACATATAATAACTATTTAAAATAAAAAATGAAAAATTATTAAATGTAGAAAGATGTTTTATCACTAATTTTTTTTGGCAATTTTACTGAAATAGGATGAATGCTTTTATTAAAATGCAACTTTCGATTAGAACCTAGCTTTTTTATTGGGGCAAAATGAAAAATTTGATCATTTTAATTATTACTTATCTTTGTTTAATTTTTTTTTTGCTTAAATTTGTTAAAGGTGTGATCCATTATTTTATAAGGTATGAATATTAAAATGAGATATTTGATTTTCTTTAAGAAATGCATAATTAGTTTTTCTAAAGTATATTAGAAATTTATGAATTAATGAAAAATAAAATAAATTCTATTTTGGTGCACTATTTAAAGCTAAATTAAAGCATTATATATATATATATATATATATATATATGTATATATATATATGTATGTATGTATGTATATGTATATGTATATGTATATGTATGCATAAGCATATATATATACATATAAATATATGCATCTATAAATATATATATATATAAATAAGTATATATACACACACACATACATATAAACTTGTACATATAGATTTCTATATATATGTTATCAAAATTATTTTTTTATATAGGTTATGTAGGCCTATATATATATATATATATAATAATTATATAACATCTATATATACAAATGTATATATATAACATATGTTGATATATATATATATATATATTATATAATTTATATATATATACATATACATATAACTTATGTTATATATATATGTAACATATGCATATATATATATATATACACACACACACACACACATAATGTGTGTGTGTGTGTGTGTGTATTAATGAATATATACATATGTATATATATAATGCTTATATATAACATATGTTTATAAATATTAATTTATATATATAATCATATGCATTAGATTTATCAAATTCAAAAACCATTACAAGAATTTTTATATGTTCACTTTTTAAAGCTTCATTGAGACTTGCAATCACTTAAGGTTTACCATCATCTTCTTATCTCACTTCAATGTTTATAGTGATTCAATTTTTTTGGCATGTTCTTTTACCTTAGCCACTTGAATCCTAAATATCCATAGTTTATAAGAGTTTAAAACATGTTTGTTTTTTTATCGTGATATGTTTGGTATGTTTTAGACCATTATTTTAGCTTAGAAGAGGTTGAAAGTACAATCAAAACTATAAAGCATTAAAATCATTATAAAAATGAAGTTTTAAGTACTTGCATAAATTCATTAATTATCACAAACCTAATTTATACAATAAGCCGAAGGGATTACGCATTGAATATATTTGTCCCATGAAATTCAAAAGGACTTACGAACTTTTAGAATTTGCATCTATAGGAAGATAACTTTCAGTTATTGGAGTTTATATAACTTGCCTAGGCAAAAGGCTATGCCAGTTATTGGTGTTGAGAAATTTTAAATTTATACCAAATACTAAAAGAAATCCAATTACCTAATCCTCGCTCTATTTTTTAAGCTTTTAAATTTTTCTTTTTAGTCAATTGATTGTCAATAAGAATTATAATAGTATTATAAAATAAAAGAAAAACTGGTATTGCTATTTTTTTTTCATTTATTGGATTTGAGTTTCTGTTCATGAATAATGTTTTTGTGTTTTTGTTCGTAAGCTTACTTCTTCTCTTCTTTCTTGTATGCTTCTTTTTGTTTTCATAATGATTTGTTTGTGTAAAATATATCCTTCTCTTTATAAGTCCTCATTTGTGCTTCTATTCATTTTGACTTCTAATATTCTTCTTTAATATGTCTTTATACTTCTATAATAATATCAATAGTATTTTATTTTTCTCTATAACTTATTTTGAAACATTTCTATAATTACTCCTTTTGTTTTAATTATATCTAGGCATCCCAAACACGCACACACACACACATGCACACTCATGTGTATATATGTGTGTGTGTTTGAGTGTGCGAGTGTGCGTGTGCGTGTGTGTGCATTAATATGTGCACCACATTTATTTACATATATAGTATACATACAAACATACATATGTATGTATATATTTATATATACAAATATATTCACATATATCTAACACACACACACACACACATATATATATCAACATACACATGTATGTATGTATTTATTTATGTATTTATACAAACATACACATATACACAACCATATATATACATTATATATATATATATATACTTATATACAAACATACATAATATATATATTTAAAAGATATATATGCTTAACAAATATCATTCTCTTAGATTTTCCTTTAAATGATCTTTAAGTCACTACAAGCTAGCTTTAATCTTATATATGTAATAATTTCATTTTTACAAGAAAAATATTCAAATAAAGTTAATTTTTTAAATAAAATAAATAGTATAAAGTATGATTTTATTAATATATATATATTAAAATACATAAAATTAAATAGTAAAAGAACAAAGATTACACAAAAATTTTTTGAAATCAATAAACCCTAAATATTTAAACAGTACAAGAACAAAGATTACACTAAAATTTTTTGTTTCATTAATGGTGTAGAGTTAAAATAATGTAGGTGAAATGAAAATAGAAGCTAAAATAAGCAAAATTGGGGAAAAATATAAAAAAAAACTAATACTCGAATATTTATAAAAACAAAAACTACTACTAGTAATCAAATTGAGAGAGAAAGACATATGTATATATCATTCGAAGGAGAAGAACAATGAAATTATTACCTGGTAACGAAGATGTGATAGATTTCTAGGTTGCTCCCTCGCATTTCAGCTCTCCTTCATTGTTTGATAGAAAATTTTTTAGCATTTTTTTTCTATGAAACCTTATATATATACTATACTGTTATAAAATAAAAACAAAAAAAATAACACTAAAATAAATTTATAAAAAATAAATAATTTAAATAAAATAATAGAAATAGATTTTTATTTTATCATAAATGATATTATTTAATAAATAAATAAAATAAAATTATATAATAATAAAGTATTCTCACACACACACATAATTATATATTATATGGTTATAAATTTATAAGAATTCGATTATTTTTTATTAATATAATATGAAATAATTATAAAAGCATATAATTTGAATCTTATCATCATTATAAATTTTAATGTTTGATGTGTTTATTTAATAATCTCACTGAAATATTATTTTTAAAATCATCAAATTTTTTTTGATATAATTAAAACATCAATATATTAATCTTAGAATGACAACTTTTTTTAAAAATTTTATGAAAAATTAATATTTTTTTTATAATTCAAAAATTTCTAATCTTTTAGGCATTATTTTTTAAAAAAATTCCTATAATCATAAAAATATTATTTTATGCTTTTATTTTTATAAATATTTACTTGTTTATTCATTTATTCATATATTTTTATAATTTTTTTTTAAAAAAACAATTGTTTATTTTAGTTTTTTATTAGTTGAAATTTTATTTATTTTATTTATTAATTAAAATATTTTATAAATATTATAATTATATAATAAAATATATAATGTTTTGTAATAAAAATATTTAAATATCATAAAAATATTTATTAGATAAAATTAAGTATAATATTTTAATTACATTATAATCAAAAAATAGTTATATTAGACATATTTAATATAAATTTTTATTCGTATTTATATATTTTTTAATTTTTTTTATAATATCATATTTTAATTATTATATGAGAAGATCGTGCCATTCAAGGATTGCTCATCTATACTCCATGACATACCTTTAATATAGAAAAGTATATAAAATATTAAAATAAATAATGCTTAAAAAAAATATCATTATGATTAGCTACGGAAATTATAACTAACCCAAATAGCTAGGGAAAATTCCCTAGCTAAATGCATATATTTTGATAAAAATAAATATTTAAAGAAATTATCAATTCTAATTGTATAAAACTAATAAAAAAATAAATTAGATAATTATTTAGCGACGGATTTAAATTAGATAGGAAAATTCCGTCGCTAAATCCATCACTAATAAATAGCTAAAAAAATTTCATAGATAAATCTGTCACTAAATCAATGATTTAATTAGCAAGGAAAAATCATCGCTAAATCAAGAATTTATTTAGCAAGAGAAAATCCATCGCTAAATCCATCGCTAAATCAAGGATTTATTTAGCAAGGAAAAATCCGTCGCTAAATCCGTCACTAAATCGAGGGTTTAATTAGCAAGGGAAAATTATCGCTAAATCCATCACTAAATCGAGGGTTTAATTAGCAAGGAAAAATTGATCGCTAAATCCATCACTAAATCAAGGATTTAATTAGAAGAGAAAATCCGTAACTAAATCTATCGCTAAATAATGAAATTAATTAGTAATAAAAAATTCATCGCTAATCAATCTCAAAATTGAGGATTTAATTAGCAAGGAAAAATCCATCTCTAAATCCGTCGCTAAATCAAGGATTTAATTAGCAAGGGAAAATCCATCGCTAAATCTGTCGCTAAATTGAGAATTTAATTAGCAAGGGAAAATCTGTCGCTAAATCGAGAATTTAATTAGCTAGGGAAAATCTATCCCTAAATTTTTTGCTAAATCAAGGATTTAATTAGCAAGGAAAAATCCATCGCTAAATCCGTCGCTAAATCCCCCTCTTTTCTTGAGCAGAATTTACAAAAAATCTTTTGTCGCTAGATCCTCCGCTTTTCTTGAACGGAATTTACGAAAAAATTTTCGTCAGTAATCCATTGCTATTTTTATTTTCAAAGAAAAATTATAAATCTCTTGCTATTCCCTAGCTAATCCGTCGCAATTTAGTTAGGGATTGATCCCTAGCTAAAATTCCCTAGCTAAATTGATTTTTTCTTGTTGTGAGCAGTGCATAAAGTATAATCTATCCATGCATTGCCATTGCTTTATCTTTCTCAGCACCTCCAATCACCATCTTTCTACTGTGACAAAGCTATCCGAGTCACTGTGCATCATGTCTAGTAAAAAATCTTTCACTTATACAAACTTCGTATGGGGAACAATGAGGTACCATATTTGTACGAAATTTAAACCAACGAATAAAATCAAAAAAAATCAAATAAAAAAGTTATGTTTTGATAAATATATAATATTGTAGTATATATGTACATATATCAGTGTATATGTACATATATACGACAGTCTATATGTACATATATACTAAGTACATATATACTCGATATATATGTACATATAATACTGTCGTATTATATGTACAAATACTACAATAATATATGTGCGTATATTTGTAAGTATATACAGCATTTGCTGCTGTTGCTGCTGTTGTCGTTGCTACTACTACTACTACTAGTGCTGGTGTCGCCACCGCTACTACTGCTACTTCTGCTGATGCTGCTGGCACTGTTGTTGCCGCAGCCAACACTATGGCCACTGTCACCACCGCTACTACTGATGCAGTTCCACAACCGCCGCTATTGCTGTAGCTGCCGCTACTGCCGTGGCTACCTCCACTGCTACCACTATTATTGCCATTGTTGCTATCGCCACTGCTATTGCCACCACCGCCATTGCTGTTGCTGCTACCACTACTGCTACTACTGCGCCACTGCTGCTACTCTAGCTGATACCATTGTTGCTGCTGCTGATAATAAAAGTGGGTAGGCGATGATGTTCAACTGATGAACTTCCCTACCAACCACTCATTTTGAGATTGAACGAGTTTTTGAAGGCGGCGAGCTGCTTCTCCCCAAACAGGACTTGATATTCCTCTTGGCACTCGTAGCTTGTAAAAATTAGGTAATGATACATTTTTCCTTCCGATTGAATATATTTTGTGATGTAATAAAATTACACGAAAGTACATGAGCATCATCATCATCATCCTAAGACCTAGTACAATTATAACAAATCATTGCAGAACCTACAGCAATAAAACTTATTTCCTCATACATACTCTTTGTACCATGTGATAATTGCATATCTACACAATTACTAAGAGATTTAAGACCAACCACTATCTACTTAGCTGGCATGGATAAGAAATATCTTCATGCCACAGCTTTGGAAAAGGTCAAATATCCATGACTTTTATGACCTGCATCAGCAAGCAATGCACGATGATGACCAAACTTCTCCGAGCAATTATATATTCAAATGTGTGTGTGTGTGTGTGTGTGAATGGGCGTGTCTGTATGACAATATATACATGACTACAAAAAAATATATGCACCCACTTCTGTACATACTTGGTATATACCTATGTATACACTCAGTATATATGTATGTATATACCAAATATATTTATACTTATATACTCGGTTTATGTACATATGTAGTGCATGTCATGCACCACATGACTCTGAAAAGAAAGATCAGCACACCACAAAAGCTAGCACATGAGGCCCAGTATTGCACTGCCAGAACACCCAACTCTACATGGTAAGTAGAAACCTAGTATCATTAACAAATTGCACAGGCTTCAGACTTTACGAAAACTAATTGTCAATTAGAAAATAAAAAAAGATTCCCGGTGAAAATCAAAATAGTACATGCCTAGACAAAATATTTTTATCTTGCAAAACAAAAAAAAAACATGTGCCATACAAAATAATACAATCTTCAATGACCTTGATCTAATTCAATCACAACATGCTTTCTATCTTATAAATCTAACATGCTCTCGAAGATAAATTTTCATCATTTTTTCTTTTTGTGTGGCCTTGTACTTGGTCTATTTTACAGGGTTGGTTTCATTAGGAATGAGGTACCTAAATGCATATATTTATATTATTGAACATGATATCAAAGTGGGGGAAATAAAAGTGATAATGTCGTCATCACCACCATCATTTCAGCTAACATGTTGGAGACTGCCCCAAGACACTTGATGTTATTTTTTAAATAACAAAAGGTAAAGTGTTTGTAGCATGCCATCAATATAAGCACTACACTACCTAGACTAGATACAAGTGAAAAAAAAATACGAAAATTAAAATAGTGCAATAAATCTAATAAATATTATATATATTCATCACCTCAAACTTCAAAGAAAAAAGAAATTAAGATACTCTAGATAGTTCTCATGAAATCTTTGCCAACAATTATGATGAGAATGGTTATTGCCCAGCCCAGCACGTGCCCAACCAGAATAGCCTAGGTCTGAACCAGGAGAACCAGGAATGTCCTCGTTAGGGCCTGGCCATGGCACCTGGTCCACCTCACAAGGGCCCAGGCCCTAGACCCTGGTCTCTTGTGGGCCATGTCTCCTGGACAGTGTGTGCAGGTGGCATGTACTGAGCATGGTGGCAGCATTATATCAATATATTACACATAACATAGATGTGTTAATTGCTATGTGTATCTATATATAAACATAATATAATTATATGTATTACAATATACAAAATACATACATATCTACATAATGTATATAGAATGTACATACAATGTGTATATACACTCATATTGAATATATATATATATATACACGTATAAAAAGAAATTATTGTGTATATACATGTCTACATAATGTAAATACAAAATATATACATACATATCTAGTATATAGAAAATTTAAAATTATGAATTAAAAAAATTAAATAACATTAAAAAAATTCTTTAATTTATAATTATAATTAATACTTATAAAATAAAATATGGTAACATAATCTTTCAAAATAAACCTAAAACATAAAAAATATTACAAATCATTAAGTCATAGAATGATAAAAATTATAAGATCATTTTCAATCTAACTGTTATGATCTGTACACCTTTAAATTTTATCATATACATTATCATATGTATTTTGTTGTAATGTAAGAATTTGATCCTGAAGACTCATCTATGTATTATCTTAATCTTTCTATCATAACAAATTTTCAATAATATTGATTGCAATTTGATTTTCCTATCTAAAATAATATTTACAATCATAAATACGATAGACTTTAATATACACTAAAAATAGTAAAGATCTGCAAATCATGAGACATTTTAGATATCATGAAAAAAAGTTTATATAATATTTACAAACTATTTGCATCTAGATTCTTCATATACTCTAAAAAAGTAGAACAATAATTGATGTCTAAGTAGTTTAACAGGTTATAAAGACTCATATTTGACAGACCAACCTATCACTTACCTCTAACTTATTTGGATTAATAAGTTATCATCTTCAGATACTTCATAATCATAATTTCATTAAAACAAAAATACTTTTTTTCTTAGTATTAAAATAAATTTTTAATTAATCATAAATTTTACTTTTTTATATTTTATAGCTGATTAATCCCTAATCTAAATGTAAAAAGTTTTTATAGTTATACATATAGTAAGATACAATTATTTATATTTATATGTTATTATACATATAGTATATATAGTTATAAATAGTTATATATAGTTAAACATATAGTTATATATAGATATATTCATACAAGTAGTTATATGTATTTGTACATAAATATATACAAAGTTATAAACAAATATATTGATTTACATATATGTATACATATTGGTATACATAATTACAAATATAATTATATTTAATTATATAGAATTTTATAAAGTTATACAAATATTTATATATTAGGTATACACATATAGTTTAGCAGTAAATATAACAGATGAAGAGTTTTAGATTACTTCAAACCTTGCAAAATTTTGATTTAATGCAAACCATGCTAAATTCTACTTCACTAAAAACTCTATGCCATGATTTTGCAAACTTTAATGTCATAAATATATATACTGTAATATATATGTACATATATACTATAGTATATATGTACATATATACTGATATATATGTACATATACATATATAGTAGTATATATGTATAAACTAGTATATATATGTATATGTACATATATACTGGTATATATGTACAAGTATTTATATGTACATATATACTCAGTAAATGTACATATACACTGTAGTGTATATGTACATATATATGTGTATACATATACACTATAGTATATATGTACATGTATGTACATTTACACTGTAGTGTATATATACAAGTATGTACATATATACACTGGTAAATACTTATACATATATGCCTGTATATATGTATATGTACATATATATGTACATATACACTATAGTGTACATGTACATACAATATATGTACATATACACTGTAGTGTACATGTACATATACTTAATCAAGTTCAACGTGTAAAATAACTTGGATACTCAATGAATGTTTTCATGTAGATATCAAGTGAATAACAAAGCACAAACTAGATGATAAGCAATATTAATAGAAATGCATAATAGTCTATAAAAGTTCATAAATAGCCATGAAAGAAACATATAGCGAACCTAATATGATTACAAGTTTAAATTTTATGAACATTTTTTCAGCATTCATTAGTTTAATAAGGAAAAAGAAAGTAGTATGTGATGACTATCATTCAAATCATACATGATTGGTGAGGCTAGTTTGCATTGATCCATAGCTCCAATACCTCAATTTAAGTGGTAGCAAACTCATGAGAATTGTATGATTTCATTACCAACTAATGTAGCTTTCCCTGAGTGTACCCAATGAATTGAGGGTGTAAATTGTTAAACAAATTAGAGCTTATATTACTCTCATTATTATAGGAACATTGTGATATGATTACAAGTTTCAAATTTTATGATTATTTTATCAGCATTCATAAGTTTTATAAGGAAAAAGAAAGTAATACATGATAGTATATCCAAATCATACCTGATTTCTGATGTTGTTTTGCATTGATCCATAGTCCAAGTAATTATAAGTAGTAATACATAAATGTATACAAAGTTATAAACAAATATAGAGTTTACATATATGTATACATAGTTACAAATATATTATATTTAATTATATAGAGTGTTATATAGTTATACACATATAGTTAACCATAATATGTATGTTGTTATACATGTAATTATAAATATAGTTACATGTGGTTATACATATAGTTACACGTGTGGTTGTACTTATATTTATACATGTAGGTATATATTTTTCATATAATTTTATATATTTATACATATAGTTATGTATAGGTTTAGATATAGTAAAATACATTTTATATACTAATATAAACAAATGTGTATTTAATATAAGTTATAAATTATATATTTAAATATAGTTATGTATAAAGCTTTTATAGTTATACATATAATAAGATCTAATTATTTATAGTTTAGTTATATGTGGTTATACATATGTTACATATGTAATTATACTTATATTTATACATGTAGGTATATATATTTTTTATAATTTTATATATGTATACATATAGTTATCTATAGTTATATAAATGGTAAAATAGATTTTTATATACTAATCTATAAAAAATATATTAAATATATGTTTTAATTATATTTTTAAATATAGTTATGTATAATATTTTATAGTTATACATATAGTCAAAGATAATTATTTATAGTTATATGTTTTATACCTTTGGGATCCAATGGCAAAAAGACAAAATAGAAAACAAACAAGCTCAGCTTACAACAGATTAGAGCAAAGTAAATGCGGTATTGCATTTTAGGCATGCAATATATAAATATAAATATAATTTGAATCCCCTAGAAATAGATGATGTAATCCACATAACAGAACAAAACTCAGGCAAAGTAGGCAAAGATTAGATCCACATCCAGATATGTCAACAAATTTTGTCTCATCCTGCTAAAATTATTTATGACTTGCTATCAATGTAATTGGAAAGCCAATCAAGACCCTCATAGAGACCATCACCAGAGGTAGCACAGGTGCTCTAAATGTACCAATGTCATTGGGAAGATAGTAAATTCCTAGCTTGTCAGTAATTTTAGCTGCATTCATCGCATTGGGAAGATCTTGCTTATTGGCAAACACCAGCAAAACTGCATCTCGAAGCTTTTCCTCGTTTAGCATCCTATGCAACTCATCTCTGGCTTCAACAACACAATCTCTGTGATTACTGTCCACCACAAATATGAGACCTTAGGTATTTTGGAAGTAATCCAGAAAGGGTGAATATTGTCTTGTCCCCCAACATCCCACATAGTGAAATTGATGTTTTTGTTTTCAACAGTCTCTACATTGAAGACAATAGTAGGAATTGTGGTGATAATTTCAAAGCTTCAACTTATACAGAATGGTTGTATTACCGACAGCATCAAGACCTTGCATCAAAATCCTCATCTCCTTGTTGGCAAACAGCCTGCTTAATAGCTTTGTGAACGTCAACCCCATTTCTTCCACTAAATCCCAATTCATTTGTCATATGACAGTAAAGAGATCTGATGAGAAAAAGAAACAGAATCAATAGACCTCAAGAGATGGTCACCAGAGAGGGAGGTCAATCTCTATATGTTCTTATATATAGTATATATAATAAAAAATAGAGTTATATATAATTAAACATAAAATTATATATAGATATATTCATACAAGTAGTTATAGTAGTTATACTTAAATATATACAAGTTATAAATAAATATATAGATTTAATTATGAATGCATATATGTATACATAGATACAAATATAGTTATATTTAATTATATAGAGTATTACATAGTTATACAATATTTATATATAGTTATACACATATAGTTATAAATATGTATTTAGTTAAAGATATAGTTATATATAACATTTATATAGTTATACATATAGTAAAATACAATTATATATAATTATATATTATTATACATATGATATATTTTGTTAAAAATATGTTATATAGAATTAACATATAGTTATAAAATATTATATAGTTAAAAAAATTGTTATATATAGTTATTAATATAGTTATAAAAATAGTTTACATAGTTACTAAGATTGTTAAATATAATTATGAAGAGTTTTATATAAATTATACAAATATTTATAAATAGTTATATACTATTATAACAACACACTCTCAAATGCCCAATTGAATTACACCACTATAGAGAAAGAACTTGTATCAACAATCTTTTCTTTTGGCAAGTTAATATCATAATTAGTGGGAACCAAAGTCATGCAATATGCTAAATATTCTATTATCAAATATCTCATAGAAAAAAAAGATGTCATGCCTAGATTGAATTGATGGATTTTCTATTACAATAGTTTGAACTAGAGATATTAGATAAGAAATGTATATATAATCAAAATTGAAAATAGCTTATCAAGGCTAGAAAAAGAAGATAAAAGAGTTGTTGAAGAAGATATTAGATAGATTTTTTTGAACAAATTAGTGTCCGAATGTAAATGTAACTCCATGGTATGTAGTATTGAATGAACATTATCATTGCAAGTAGTACTCTTATCAAATTTTGAGGAAAGTGATATAGATGGGGGATTAGTAGTATTTTGCAATAATATCACTTTTTGCTCCTGCTCTCACGAATTTGTAGAACATGTTAATATTTATGTGCTCAAGTATTTTTCTTCTCAAAATTAATGTTGATATTTACATATATATATATATATGCATAAATATATATGTGCATATACACTACCTCACAACACACACATTTATACATCCATATACATTACTATACATTATATATCAGCATACGCATTTTTGTACTTTTTATATATTCACACATGTATCTACATTTTAAAGTAGTGTATATACTTGTATGCATGCATATACTACTGTACACCCACACAAACACACACATATACCTATATACGTAATGTATTTTTAAAGTTACACATGAAACTATTATATATATCGTGTGTGTGTGTGTGTGTGTGTAAATGTATTTAAAATTTTTTGATTTTGAAAATTTAATTAAAATAAAATATTATAATTATACACAATTTATAAAATATTGTAAATTTTTTATATTAAAAAATATATGTGTGTGTGTGTGTGCGTGCGTGCGTGCTTGTGTGTGTGTGTGTGTGTGTGTGTATGCGTGTGTGTGTGCGTGTGTGTGTATGCGTGTGTGTATGTGTGCATGTGTGTCTGTGTGTGAAGAATATTAGGTGTAAAATTAAATTATGAATTAAATATATGAGCTTCTATTTTATTCAAATAGTTGTTTTTTTAATATTTATATTAAAATAACTATCATTATACTCATATAAATAAATGAAGTTGGTATATTTGTAAATTATTTTGTTTTTATAATTATGTTAAAAATGAAAATATAGTTCATAAATAGATAATATTTTTGTTTTTCTATATGATTTTTTATTAAAATATTAATGTCTATGATAAATTTATACCTATTATTTATTGTTATTAATAAATTTTTAGAAACTTTAATATTCAAACAAATATAATAAAGTGCATATAAATACATGCCTTTAATGTTTTTTAAAAATCAATTATTTCTTTAATTTGTTCAAACAAAACAGATTACCATATAAATATATGAGTAAATTCTTCTACAAGTAATTATTTTTTTATTTTATTCAAATATATAAATGACCATATAAATATATGAATTTGTTTTTTTAAAAAATTATTTTAAAATTTTTTCTTTCAAATTGAATACATGACCATGATTTTTTTTGTAATTAATAGATACATTTCAAATATTGTTTATTTATAATAAATATAACATATTTCATATAATGAGGTGCAAATTTTATTTTGTAAATAAATTTAATTTTTAAAGTTTTATTTTTAAATTGAAACTATATCACATAAATATATTAGAAAATTTTTATAATATTTATTACACAAACATATTGTTATTTATTTTGAAATTTACAACATGAATTTTAATAAATGAACATTTTATTTGAAATCAATTTTTGTTAAATGATATTAAGTGAAACAAAAATACAAACCCTAAACACATTAAATAATAATGATTTATACAAACATATAAAATACAATAAAAATACATTTAAGGTTGAAAAAATTAAATTTAAGTTCCTAAAATATATGGGAAAATGATAAAGATTACAATATCCAAATAAAACATATATGAATAAGATGAATGATATGAATGGATATTAACTTTCTAAAGCATGTAGTTATACATGTTGTAGATGTAGTTATATATAGTTTTTCATGTAATTATATATATTTAGACATATGGCTATGTATAGATATTGATGTAGATAAATACATTTATACATAGTAATATGTTGATATACATATTGGTAAATACATTTATATATAGTTATATATATATGTATATTAAATATATGTTGTTATTTTTATATATAGTTATGTTTATGTATATTATTTTTATAGTTATAGATATATTAAACTACACTTATATATTTATGTGTTATTACTCTTGGGATCATCATATTTACATAATTTATTATTTAAAAATTAAATATTTGTTATATACACACTGCTCACCACAAACACCAACACCCATGTTGTGATTAACATCGAAAATCACAAGATTGTCGAGTGGAAAAAAACATGGAAATCAAGTCAGCATACCAACTGTGCACCATCAACTTTCATACAATGAGAATGTATTTATCACACATGCATGAATTATGTATACGAATCAGTTTATATAAGCAATCCAAGCATACCATGGTGATAAATGAAGAAGAATATTGAAATAAAAAATATTAGAATCAAAACACACAATCTTGCATTAAGATAATCGATGAAGAATTATGGTAGAAAACATATATCAAATCAATAAGAAATTCTCACTTACTCTTTGATTAGGTTTTGATGCATCGGTGTCGAGAGATAGAGGTGGACTATGGAGGACTTAGGTGCTTGTTAGAGTTGTCTCTCGAGTCTCGACAAAAAGTGACTAAATTACCAAAATATTTAAATTTTTCATTATATAAACATTAAATAAACAATAAATATATAAAATACATAAAGACTCATTTTTTTTATTTATTATCAATATATTTTCAAAAATTCATATGTGTGTAGCAAGGTACACATGAGAAACAAACACCTTACAATTTTTTATTATAAAATTAATTAAAAAATAAATATATAAACAATTTCAAAAAATATATGTTTAGCTTTATAACAAAAAAAAATCAAATAGCTACAAAATTTAAAAACTTCATATAAAAAGACATACATGAAAAGATGATTTGTCTCCTAGACACTCTCCTAAGAGTTACAAAATACTCAATATGTTAAAAAATATATAAATATATATATTTATGGTTATAAATTTTTAAGAATTCATATTAATTTTTATAAAGATAATATAAAATAATTTTAAAGGTATAAATTTCATATTATCTGATATCATTTATAATTTTTAAAATCCTAAAAATTACTTAAAGTGAGAAGATAATTAAAATAAGTTATATTTATTATTTTAATAAAGACTGTATTTTAAATGCTAATAGTAAAATTATTACTCAATTGTTTAATTCTTTTAAATTTTAGTAGGGGCAAACATCTATGTATTTATTTTTAAATATTAATTTATTTTTTTTAATTTAATGAAAAAATTTAAATTTTTATTATATTTCAAGATTTTTAAATTTTGTATTACTTATTTTTTAAAAAGTTTTCTATAATCATAATATTTTTATATACTTATAATAATATTAATAATTACTAGTTTATTCATCAATTCAGATATTTTTGAAAATATTTTCTATTTAATCATACAATGAATTATTCTACCTATATATTACTAGAAATTTTAATGTATGTTCATTTAATTTTTAAAATATCTTTTAAAAATATTATAATTATAGAATTAATTATTCAATATTACTTTAATACAAATTGTTAAGGTTCTTAATTAAAAATTTTAGAAACATTTTTTGTTTAATTTTTTTTTTAAAAATTTATAATCATTAAAATAGTTATTTTTGTCCTTATTAATGTACTTTTTTTTGTATTTTTATAATTTTTTAAATTATTTAATTAAAATGTCTTTTATAATTTTATGAGAAAAATGTAACTTTCAAGGATCGCTCATCTATAGACCATAACTTACATTTAATAAATAAAATTAAATAAAATATTAAAATAAATAATAAATTAAAAAAATAAATAATTAAAAATTAGCTAAGAAAATTTTGTCGCTAAATCCATCATTAAATCCAATGTTATATTCTAGATGTAATTAGCTAGGGAAGTTTCGTCACTATATCCATCGTTATTTTCTGGATTAAATTAGCTATGGAAATCCGTCGCTAAATTAGTCACAATATTTCGGATGAAATTAGCTAGGGAAATTCTCGCTAATTTATCTCTATATTCTGGATGTAATTAGCTAGGGAATTCATCGCTAAATCAAGTTGCTAAATCCGTCACTAAATTTCGTTTTTCTTTGCACGAATTTAAGTCACTATTCCATCGCTAATCCATTGCAAAATTTTATTTCAATGTAAAATTAGAAATCCCTTGCTATTCCCTAGCTAATCCTCGCAATTTAGCTAGGGATTGATCCATGGCTAAATTTTCCTATCTAAATGAATATTTTCTTGTAGTCATATTCTGTCAGTCTATCTATTTGATTGTATTTCTATCAATCTATTTGTGTGTCTATGTTTCTATTATCTGTCTGTCTGTCTCTCTATCTATCTATCTATCCATCTTTGTATCTATATATCTATCTATCTACCTATTTGTCTATTTTTAGTTATCTATCTTAAGGCTATCTAATTATTTATCTAAATCTCTATCTATCTATATATCAACCTATATATCTATCTATCTGTCAATCTATCTATTGTCTATCAGTCAATTTGTCTATCTATCAATATTTCTATATATCTATCTATCAATCATTTTATATGTCTATTTATCTTTTAATGTCTATTATTTATTATTTATCTATCTATTTATCTATCTAGCAGTCTAATTGACTATCTATTTATAAGTCAATATGTTTCTATCTATAGGTCTATATGTCTATCAATCTATTTGTATATCTATCTATCTATCTATTTATCTATCTATTTATCTATTTGTATAACTATCTATTTGTCTATATGTATATCTATCTATCTTTCTATCAATTTGTGAAATCTAGAAAAAAAATAAATAAATAAATAATATGTTTTTTCTAGAAAATGGGCAAAATGATAACTTTATAATATGGAAAAATAATCTAACAATTTTAGAACCCTAATAATAAAATAGATTTCATTGAATTCGTCTTGGGAAATATAGCTATGGTGATAAATTTCATCAAATTCTAAAGAAGGTAAAATTTAGATATTTTTAATTTTATTTTATTATAATAATGAAGAGATAAAGAAAAAAAAGACCATGCCACTGCACGAGTGACATGGCTACCCTCATGCACAACCCTTGTGTCAAGAAAAAAAAGCAAAAAAAATAAGTTTTTTATATTATTTTAATAAAATAGTAATAATTATAAAAAAAATATATGGGAATCAGAAATATGAGATGGGAAAAAATGAACGTCGGTGTGAAATAGCACAGAGAAAAAAAATGATTCATTAATTTTCTTTTTACATATATGATTATTCCTGAGTCCTGACAGAATAGTCCAAGAATAAAGTTGCTCTATGCGACGAAGCTTCAAATTGATATCAAATTTCTAAAGTTTCTATGAAATATTCCAAAAGGTAGTGGATTTCTCCTATTAGAATTTCTTTCTATTTAAGGGCCATAAATGATCATGATTTATATGTAAATTCAAACTATTTATAAATTTAATTATGAATGGTTAATGGGTGAAAATTTCTGTATTTATTTAGTAAAATATATTGCAGTATGAATTGTATTTGGATAGTTATAAATATGCTTGGAACATGGTTTAATCATAAATGATATATTTGCATTTCATATGCGCGGGAACATCACAAATAAATGAGTGGATGCATGGTATACATATATAAAGATATAATAGATATTAATTATGCAAACTAAAATTGGGACAATGTCCAAACTAAGTTACATGGTAATTTTCAGAGAATGTCTAATATTATTATGCGAACTCGAAGTGGGACAACGTCCAGACTGAGTTATATGATATTCTTTGGAGATGTCTAATACATATCATAGAATATCAAATGAAAAAATATTTTTTCAGGAGAATGTCTAATATAGTTTTTCGGAGAAGTTCCATATTTTTCGAAGTATGTCCAATATATATATATATATTTATTTATTTATTTATTTATTACATATATATATATAATATGTCACACTTAGCTTCGGCATGTGTGAGGGGGTCGGTACGACTCACGATATGGGCATATAAACATTTCATCCATAATTGCATTAAATATTATACTTGAATGAGTATTGATATATACAAATTATATTTTTACATGTACTTAGATGGGGAGTAGCCTTGTAGGAGTTTACCTCTATTGAGATTTGCTCACTCCATTGTGGGACCCCTTTCAGGTACAGGTCCAAGATAGATGACATACCCAAATGCGGGATCACATGTGTGATGGAAGCTGGTTGTGGCTTTAATTGTATATTATAGTTTTTATTCCACTGAGCAAATAAAAAGAAAATATGTAAGCTACATTTGAAAAAAAATTATTTTATAAATTTTTTGTTTTGTGATGGAATGAATTAGACTCCATATGGATTGGGGTGTCACAACATGGTATCAGAGGTTAGATATATTATTACCTATAGCTCAAAATTGGTATAAATTTCATAATATGGTAGGAAAGTTAGATATATAAATATCTAATACTCAGAAAAAAATTAATATGCAGGTATTACCTTGGTGTCAAGTTCTAGGTATAAAATTTCATAGAAGGGATCACAGCACAAAGTGGTTTTTTTTATATTTATACATTGGTGTGTGGCATGTTTTTTTAGATTGTATTGATTATATGCATTGTGGAAAATGGAAAAAAAAGGAAGGAACACTAGGGTAAAGAAACATAACCTTAGTAGTTCAGAAAATGAAAAGATATTTTTAAAATGAAAAGTTTATTATTAGTTGGCATGAGCATTAATAATAGAACATGAATATGATTTTTAAATTATTATTTGACTTATGTAGATGGCAAGTAGAGAATGAGAACACAAAGGACGTCCATGAAATGATGATCAATCACCACCCATCTTTGACCAACTGACTTTATAGAGGTTGTGGTGTCATAGTTGCCACTGTTCCAGACTAGTGGCTGGAGGAAAAGAAGGGTCAAGTAATCTGTAAAGGTTCAAAGCATAGCATGCTCTAATATTTATGAGGAGGGGACCCAATGGTAAAGATCATTGGTTTCGATAAGTTGAAAAAATCTTGGAAGCTATGGAGATCACTTCCAATGCAACTAATATCTGGCTAGTAGCTTTCCAACTATAGGGTGATCTCAAATTTGGTGGGATTGGATCAAGGTCTCGAAGAATATAGAGTCAAAGACATGAGAAGAATTTCAAGAACTATTCATGGAGAAATATTTTTCAACTTCAATTAGACATGCTAAGGCCCTTGAATTCTTTGAACTTATACAAGAAAATATTACAATGCTTGACTACATAGCTAAATTCACCGAGTTGGCATATTTTGGAAATTATTATGGGGACACTAATGTGGTTAAGGTTCATAAATTTAAAGATGGATTGAAATTGTCCATCCAAGGCAAGATTATGAGATTTCTTATCCAAGATATGAATTCAATGGTTAAGACAACTTTAGTCATCGAGCGAGAGGTTGAGGATGCGTGAAATATTTGTGAGATGAGTGGGAGTGCTAGTGGAAAGAGAAAAGTGTGTTATCATTTTTCTAGAAAGTGGTAGATACCTTTTATTTCAAGGATTTCAGAGACAATATTGTAGTTATCAAGGCCAAGGCAAGACTAGGAGTTCTAGCCAAATTGAATATAGAATTTGTTTTTACTACCATCAGCCTGAACATTGAAAATGAGAGTGCCTACTGAAGATAGGATCCTAGGATTATGAGACATCACAGTCCTAGACATCAATGAAAAATATATAGACAGTTTATTCCTCATTTCTCTCGTTAGGGTCAAGGGAATCAGTGTAATCTTGAGGTATTCTACAAATAACTCCTACTTCACAAGCATACCAGAGAGGAGAGGGCCCATAGCTGGGACATTGAGGACCCAAGATCATGTCTATTTTAATACACCATAGATGGAGAGGATATATCAGTATGTAATACAAGGTACTTTTTTATTTTTTCATTTATGAGAAAAAGTTTTATTTGATTCTAGTGCATCACATTCATTTATGTCTACATCATGTTTGAAAGAATTGGGATTAATGGTTAAAAAGGACGAGCCATTGCATGTGACTTCTCCCTTGGGGACTAAGGTGAAAATTAGTCAGATATATCAAGATTGTGAGTTAGAAATTCAGGGATTCTGCTCATGGTAGGCCTTAGGGTCATGGACATGTTAGATTTCGATATAATTCTTGACATAGACTAGTTGACAATACATCGAGTCATTTTTGATTGTGATCATAGAAAAATTATTGCCTAGGCACTAGATGATGCATGTGTTATTTTTCAAGGATATAACCATGATTTTGTACTCAAGATAATATGATTATAAATAACATGGATAATCGATGGGTTGGTTGGCATGTCTTACCCTAGAAGAATAGGGGACAGAATATGGATCTGTCTCAGATAGTTTGTGAATATGAGGATATTTTCCAAATAAACTAACAGGATTACCCCAACACAAAAATGTAGACTTTTGTATTGAGTTACAACCTGGTACATCACCCATTTATATGAGTCCACATAGAATGACACTTATCGAATTACAAGAATTTAAGGTCTAGATACAAGATTTTTTGGACAAGGATTTCTTTAAACCCAGTACTTCAGCTTGGGATGTTCCATTTCTATTTGCAATGAAGGATAAGACTCTTTGACTGTGCATTGACTATAGAAAGGAATTGAGTTACAATAAAAAATCATTATCTAAGACCAATGATTGATGATTTGTATGACCAATTAAAAGGGGCACGGGTCTTTTCCAAAATAGATCATCATATCAAATATCACTAGTTTAGAGTTAGAAGGCTGGCATTCCTAAGATAGTATTTAAAAAAAGTATAAGCATTTTGCGTTTACAGTAATGCCTTTCGGATAATCAAACATGCTAGAAGTATTCATGGATCACATGAATAGAATATTTCAGCCATATTTAGATCATTTTATTATAATTTTTGTTAATGACATTTTGATCTATTCTTAATCCAAATGAGAGCAAGAAATCATTTACAAGTTGTTCTCCAAATTTTGAGAGAACATAAGTTGTATGCTAAATTTGGTAAATAATTTTTTTGTTATACAAGTAAATTTTTGGGAAACATAGTATCAGCAATATATTTATATGTCTAACTATCTATATTTGTATATCTATCAATGTATCTATATGTCTTTCTGTCTATATATCTATCTATCTATCTATTGATCTAACTAACTATATATATATATCTATGTGTCTATCTATCTGTCTATATAACTATGTATGTTTCTATATATCTATCTGTCTGTCTATCTATTTTTCTATCTATTTGTTTGTTTATTTATATATATGTCTGTCTATCTGTCTGTCTTTCAATCAATCAATCAATCTTTCTTTCTATCTATCTATCTACATGGCTATCTATTTTTTAAATCTATCTATTTATCTGTCTGGCTATCTATCTGTCTATCTATTTGTCTATCTATTTATATATCTGTCTGATATCTATCTATCTATCTATCTACATGTCTATCTATTTTCAATCAATCAATTATCTATCAAAATATCTATCAAAAGATCTATCTATCTATCTTTCTATTTATTTATCTTTTTGTCTATCTATATGTCTATTTTATATCTATCTTTTATTTATTTGTCTTTCTACCTGTCTATTTATTTATCTATCAATATGTCTATCAATATGTATATCTATCTATATATCTATGTGTCTATCTATCTATCTATCATTCTATCTATCTATCTAACTATATGTTTATTTATCTATCTACAATCTATCTATCAATATGTCTATCTATCATCTATCAATCTAAATATCAATCTCACCATCAAGCTACCATTCTATTGGTCTATATTATCTAGATATCTATCTATTGTTAGTCTATCTGTCTAGATATCTATCTATCTGATTATTTATTTGTCTCTCACTCTCTCTATCTATCTATAAATCTGTATAATAAACTATTTATATTTTATCAATCTATATGTTTATATGTCTATCTATTGTCTAACAATCTATTAGTCTATCTATTAGTCTATCTATCTATCTGTCTATATATCTATCTATTAGTTTATCATTATAATTATTTATATATCTATCTATTATTTATCTATCTGTCTAATTATTTGTCTATCCATCTATCTATAAATTTTGTATAAATCTGTCAGTATATTTACTATCTATCTATCTATCTACCTGCCTGTCCATCTATAAATTTCTATATCTATCTATCTATCTGTCTATCCATCTATAAATTTCTAAATCTATCTATCTATCAATCTTAATATTAATTTGTCAATCAAAATGTTATCAATCTGAATATCAATTTGTCTATCAATCTATCTATCTATGTCTATCTTCCAATTTATCTATCTATCTATATGTCTATCTTCCAATTTATCTATCTATCTATTTTGTCTATCTATCTATCTTTTTATCTATTATTTATTTATCTTTCAATCTACCTGTCTATCTATCTATCTTTCTCTCTCTATTTATCTTTCTATATGTCATCTATCTGTCTATTTATCTGTCTATATGATTTATGTATCAATATGTCTATCTATGGGTCTTTAAATCAATCTATCAATCTATATATTAATCTGTATATTGTTCTATCTTTTTATCTATCTATAAATTTTTCTATTAATTTGTTTATCATATTATCGCTCTATTTTTCAATTTATCAATCTATTGATTTGTCGACCTATTTGTGATATATCTGTATATCTATCTATCTATTTGTCTATCTATCTATATACATATTTATCTAACTATCTATCTACCAATCGATTTATGTATTTATCTATCTTTTTATCTATCTGTATATCTATCTATCTAAAATTATTCAATAAATGTTTATACAAATATATCTATCAATGAGTTTAACAGTCTATCTATGAATCTATCTATCAATCTATCAATCTATTTGTCATTATATGTATCTTTCTATCTATCATTCAGTTATCTAATTGTTTGTCTATCTATCTATCAATATATCTAAATTTGTCTATGAAATATTTAATTATTTTTTTAAATCTATTTATCTGCCTATCATCTATCATTCTATTATCGATTAATCTGTCTATTTTACTATCTATTTGTTTATCTATATATCTTTGTACAAGTCTACATGTCTATCTATCTTTTTTTTATCTATCTATCTTTCTATATGTCTATCTATATGTCTATTTTTTTTATCTATCTTTCTATCTATCAAAATGTCTATCTATCTTTCGTTATTTTTATATATCTAGCTATCTGTCTGTCTATATATCTATCTATGTATTGGTCTATATATGTATAATATATCTAAAAGTATATCATACTGTCTATCTATCTATCTATCTATTTATTTATCTATATCTCTACCTATTTGTCTATCTTTCTACCTATATATCTATCTATCTATCTATCTATTTTTGTATCTTTATATATATATCTATCAATCTATATGTCTATCTATCATTTTATCTAGTAAGTGATTATCTATCTATATATATATTAATCTATATGTCTATATGTCTATATATCTATATATGTTTATGTCTATCTATCTATCTATTTATCAATTATCTATCATTCTATCTATCTATCTTTCTCTCTATCTTTATGACTATCTTTTTTTTTCTATCTTTCAATATATCTGTCTATCTATCTTTCTATCTATTTATGTGTCTATCTATCTAATAAATCTATGTATATATTTGTCTATCTATCTATCTATTTTTATATCTATATATTGTATATATATTTATCTATCTTTATGAATATCTATCTATATATCTTTCGGTCAATCGATCTGCCATATCATCTGTCTATGTATGTTTCTAACTATGTGCCCATCTATCTGGCTATCTATCTATCTATCTGTCTATAGTTTATTATAAATATATATATATATATATATATTTGACTATCTTTCTATCTATTTATTTGTATAACTATCTATCTATTGATCTATCTATTGATCTAAATATCGATCTATAGATCTAACTATCAATCGAACAATCTAAATGTATATATATATCTATGTGTCTATCTAACTATCTTCTATGTGTCTATATATCTATGTATCATTCTATTTATCTTTCTATTTATCTATCTATCTATCTAACTATCTTTCTAAATATCTTTTTACATGCTATCTATCTATTTATCTATCTTCAGTTTATATATCTATCTTATATCTATTTTTCTGTCTATCTATTGTCTATCTATTTCTCTATTTCTTTATATTTGTCTATCTATCTACCTATTTATGTGTTATCTATTTATATATGAATCATCTATCATCGTCATCAAGTCTGTCTATCCGTTCTTTTTTTTTATATATCAATCTA
>JAREIK010002334.1:1042118-1073688 GCA_029783825.1 Sapria himalayana | reverse complement strand
TTATTTGTTTATTATCTAAATGTCTATATGTATATTCTATCTATCTTCGTAACTATATATCGATCTGTCGAATATCTAACTATCTATCTTAATGCCTTTTAGTCTATTGTCAATTTTTCTATCTATCTATATGTGTATCTATCAATTGTTTATTAATTGTCTATCTATCTATCTATCAATCACTTTATCTTTCTTTCATTCATCTATCTATCAAATTGTTTATATATGTCTATCTATCTATGTAACTATCTAACTACTATCTATCTATTATCTATATATTTGTAAAAATTATCTAACTATCTATCTATCTTTCAGTAAATTTGTCTATCTATAAACTATCTTACTTCTATTTAGTATATTAGTCTATTTTTATATCTATCTATCTATCTATGTGTGTATCTCTCTATCTATCTATCTATATGTCTATGTGCCTATATATCTATGTGTTTATCTGTCCTTATTCCAATCTATCTATCTGACTATCATTCTATCTATCTTTATTGCTACGTATGTATGTATCTATCTTTTTATATATCTGTCTATTAGTTTATCAGGACTATCTATCAATTTGTATATCTATCTATCTATCTATCTCATTGTCAATATGTCTATTTTCTTTATGTATATTTGTCTATCTATATATCTGTCAATCTACATATATGTTATCTATCTATCTATCTATCGAATCTATCTATTTCACTATCTCTCTATTTGTATTTATGAATATATTTCTATCTATCTGTCTATCTATGTATCTATTTATCCATTTATCAATCTATCTATATATCTATCTATCTGTCTAAATGTCAATCTTTCTATTGGTCTACCTATCAATCAACCTATTTTGCTTTTATCTTTCTATATTTCTATCTATCTATATATATGTCTATCAAATAATATATTTGTCTTTCCTTTTGTCTCTTTGTCTATTTGTATCTATCTATCTATCTATCTCTCTATATGCCTATTTATATTTCTATCCCTTAATATATTTGTTACTATATCAATAAGTCTATATCTATATTTGTATATCTATTTATCAATCTGTGTATCTGACTATTTATCTATATGTCGATATATCTATGTATATATCTATTTATCTGTCTATTTATCTATCTACATGTATATCTATCTGTATATATATATATATATATTTCTATATCTCTAAGTGTCTATTTGTTTATCTATTTATCTGTTTATCTTTCAATTGATTATCTGTCTATTTGTTTATCAATCAACCTATTTATCTATGTATATATATATATATACATATCTATCTATCTATATCTTTATCTATTTATTTATTTGTCTTTCTATCTATGTGTCTATATGATTATCTATATATATGTATAATTGTCTAACAATCTATCAATATATCAATTTATAGATCTATATTTCTATTATTCTATCTATCTATCTATATGTCTATCTATTTGTCTATTTGTTTATGTGACTAATTGTCTTTTATCTATTAGTCAATCTATTTATCTATCTATATATCTATCTATCTTTCTATCCTTCTATCTATTAATCAATTTATCCATTTGTTTAAGTGTTTATTTGTCTCTCTATCTATTTATATTACAATCTATCTATCTATCTAGATATATATCAGTCTATCTATTTTTCTATCTCTCAATCTTTCAATATATTAATCTATCAAAAGGTGAATATATCTATATGTATATCTATCTATCTATTAGTCTAAAAATCTAATTATCTAACTATCTAACAAATTATCTTTCAAGCTATCTATCTGTGTATCTGTCAACTTATCAAACTATCTCACTGTCTATTACATTATTAGAATATTTGTCAATTTGTCTATCTAACTATCAATCTATTTATGTTTCTCTTTGTCGATTTATCTATCTATCTATCAGTCTATCTCTCTATCATCTATTTTATATCTTTATATCTATTTATCTATCTATTTATTTATCTTTTTATCTATTTATCTATTTATCTATCTATTTGTCTATTTATCTATGTCTCTATATGTGAACTTGTCTATCTATCTATTTGTCTATATGTATTTGGGTCTATGTGTGTATATGTTTATGTGTCTATCTATCTATTTGTCAACCTATCTATCTATCTCATTATCTTTATATCTGTCTATGTATTTAGTTTTATATCTATCTATCTTTCTATATATCTATCTATTAATCTATATTTCTTTCTATAATTTTATCTATCTATCTAACTTTATGTCTATCTATCTATTTATGTATCTATCTACCTTTTTATCTATTTATTATCTATCTATTATTCTTTCTTTCTTTCTATATATATATCTATTTGTGTATTTATGTATCTGTCTATCCATTTATTTACTTATATGCCTATCTATATGTCATCCAGTCTATGTATCTATCTATCTATCTGTTTATCTAACTATCTATCTATCTTTCAATATATTTCTTTATCAATCTAACTATTCATCTGTGTGTTTATTTACCTATCTACCAATCTACCTATAGGCCCATCTATCTATTTATTTATCTATGTATTTATTTATATATCTATAAATCTATCTATGTATCTATCTATCTGTCTATCTGTGTATATGTATATATATCTATGTTTTAATATTTCTATCTGTCTATCTATCTATAATCTATCTATATGTATATATTCTGTGTGTATATCTTTTTATCTTTTTGTCAATTAGTATATCAACCTTTTGTATATGTGACTATCTGTCTTTTAGTTTATCTTTCTATTAGTCTGTGTCTATCTATCTATCTGTCTGTCTGTCTGTCTATCAGTCTATCTATAGAATTGTATATCTATCTATCTCTCTATATGTCTATCTTTCAATCAATCAATCAATCATATATTTCTCTAAATGTCTATATGTCTATATGTCTATCTATATATTTACGTATCTATTTGTTAATATTTCTATCTATCTATCTATCTATGTAACTATCTAACTATCTAAGTATCTATCTTTGTATTCATCTATTTATCTAATTATCTAACTATCTTTCTATCTATCTATCTTCCTTTCAAAATGCCCACACACACACACACACACACACACATATATCCATCTATGTATCTATCATTCTATCTATCTATCTATCTATCTATCTGACTACCTATCTTTTTGTATATATGTATATCTATTTAATTGAATATCTTCTATCTATATATCTGTTTGTCTATATGTCTACCGATCTTTATGTTAATCTATCTATCAATTTATTTATCTCTTTATCTTTCTATATATCAGTGTATTTATTTATCTATCTATCTGTGTACATGTATATCTGTCAAACTGTCAAACTATATATCTATCAATTAATGATGATATATGTATGTCTTTATATCTATCTGTCTATTTATATAATTGTCAAACTTTCTAACTATATCTATCATTCTATCTATTTTTCTATTAATTTGGCTTTCACACTATTTTTCAATTTATCTATTTGTCTATATGTCAATCTAAGTATATATATATATATATATATATATATATATATATATATATATATATATATATCTCTATCTATCTATGTGTTTACATATATATTTGTCTATCTATCTATTTGTCTATCTATCTATCTATCTATCTATATCTCTCTATAAGTCTATTTGTCTATAATTCTATCTATATGTCTATCTTTCTATCTATCTTATCTATCTATTAACCTATCTATTTATCTATTTATTTATCTATATGTCTATCTATCTAATAATTTATCTATCTATCTATTTATCTATCTATTTGTCTGTTTATCTATCTATTTATATCTTCTTGTCTATCTGTCTAACTATCTATCTAATTATCTCTCTATATATATGCTTATAAGTATATTTGTCTATATCTTTATCTATCTATCTTTTAATCTCTCAATCTATTAATCTTTGTGCCTATCTTTTAGTCTATTAGTTTATGGGTCTATATGTCTATTTATTAATCTATTTATCTATCTATATGTCAATCTAGATATCTTTCTAATTGTATATCTATCTTTCTATCTATATGTCTATTATTCTATCTATCTATCTATTTATCTATATATTTGTATATCTGTATATCTATCTATATGTATTTCAATATAACTATATATCTATTTTTATGTCTATTTGATTATATTTCGATCTGTATATCTTTCTATCAATGTAATTGTCTAACTATATATCTTTATATGTTTATCTATCAAACTATCAAACTATCTTTGTGTCTATCAGCATATCTATCAATCTGTGTGTGTGTATATATATATATATATATATTTTTATATTTATATTTATATATATCCATCCATCCATTTATTTATCTATCGATATATTTGGCTAAGAGTCTATTAGTGTATCTCTATATATGTGTCTCTATCTATTTATCTTTCTATATATTTGTCGATATGTCTATCTATGTATTATTCTATCTATATATCTATTTGACTATTTATCTATCTATATATATATCTAACTGTCTATATATCTATCTATCTATCTGAATATTTATCTATATGTTTAAATGTCAATTTGTCTATGTATCTCTAAATTTATCTATCTATCTATCTAACTATTTGTCTATTTGTTTCTCTGTGTATCAATCTATTTTTGTACATGTGTATGTATCTATTTGTCTATCTCTTTATCTTTCAATCTATCAATCTGTTAATCTATCAATATTTGAATCTATCTATCTATTTTTCTAAATATTTAACTAACTATCTATCTATCTATTTTTCAATATGTCTATCTATCAAACTATCAAACTATCTAATAGTCTTATAGTCTATTTATATAACTATCTATCTATTTATGAGTCTACGTGTCTCTATCAATTTGTTTATCTGTCTATCTATCAATGTGTGTATCTCTCTATCTCTCTATCTGTATATCTATTTATCTTTATATTTGTATATCTATTTATTTTTGTATCTATCAATCTTTCAATCTATCTATCTATTTTTGTGTTTATGGGTGTATGTGTTTTAGTGTATATCTAATTATCTATCTGTCTTTCTATCTGTCTATCAAACTATCTATCTATCTTTCTTTCTATCTATTAGTCTGTCTATATGTCTATCTATCTATATATCTATATATCATCTATCTATCTATTTCTATATCTATCTATCTATCTATCTGTATTTAGTTGTTTATCTGTATATCTGCCTATATGCCTATTTTTTTATATATCTATTTGTGTATATATTTATTTATTTAATTATATATCTGCATATCCATCTACTTATTTATTTATTAATCTGTCTATCAATAAATCTATCTATCTATCTTTCTATCTTTCTATCTATCTATTTATCTATCTATCTACCTATCGATCTATTTATATATCTATTCTATCTATCTATCTATATGTCTTTTAGTCTATCTGTAATTCAATCTATGTATTTATATTTCTAACTATCGATCTATCAATTTGTTTATCTATCAATCTAATTGAATATCTTCTATCTATCTATTTATCTATCTATATGTCTATAGTTCTATTTGTCTATATTTCTATCTATATATTAATGTGTATATATATATATATCCATCTGTATAACTATCTTTCAATTTATCTATCTATATATCAGTCTATCTATTTATCTACCTATATATCTATTTATCATACTTTCTATCTTTCTATCTGTCTATACGTATATATATCAAACTATTTATTTGTCCATCTATCTATCTATATGGCTATCTATAAAATTGTCGATCTATTTATCGATATATATATATATATATATATATATATATCGATCGATCTATCTATCTGTCTATCTATCTATCTATCTATCTATATGTCTATGTCTCTATCTGTCTCTCATTTTATCTATGTATATAACTATCTGTATATCTGTCCTATCTATCTATGTGTTTATCTGCCTATCTATCAATATATAAAATTGTCTATTAATCTATCTATTTATTTGCCTATTTGCCTAAATTTCTCTCTATCTATCTATATATCTATCTCTCTATCTCGCTATCTATCTATCTATCTTTTTATCTATTTATATATCTATCTATCTATTTGTTTGTCTATTTGTCTAACTATCTATCATTCTTTCTATTTATTTATTTATCTACCTATCTATCTATGTTCTATTATTCTATCAATCTATCAGTATATCTATCTATCAGTCTATCCATTTATGTCTCTATCTATGTATTTGTCTATCTATTTATATATATATTTGTTTATCTATCTATTTATGTATCTATCTATTTATCTATTAGTCTATCTGCCTATTTATCAATTTTCCTAAGTGTCTATTAGTCTATATGACTATCTGTAAATCTATCTTTCAATTAATCTATCTATCTATTTATCTATCAATCTATCTATACGTGTGTTTATCTATCTATCTATGTTTCTATCTATCTCTCTATCTATCCATCTTGTCTATATGTCTAATTGTATATTTATCTATTCGCCTATCTGTCTATCTCTCTATTTATTTGTTTATTTATCTTTCTATATGTATATCTATCTATCTATCTATATATTTATGTATCTATCTATCAATTTATCAATCTATCTATCTGTAAATCTTTCAATCAATCTATATGTCTATTAGTATATATATCTATCTATATATTATTCTATTTATCTATATGTTTATGTGTTTATCCATCTATTTGTTTGTCTATCTATCTATATGTTAATCTATCTATTTGTATGAAAATCTATTAGTTCAATTACTTATTTGTCTATCTATATATGTGTATTTCTATCTATCTGTCTATTTATATATCTATCTATATATCTATATCATTTTATATGTCTATCTATCTATTTGTCTATTTATCAATTTGTCAAATTAGCTATCTCTCTATCTTTCTATCTATCTAATTCAATAACTATCAAACTATCATTTATATATTGATTTATCTATTTGTATGTCTCTATATCTAACTATTTAAATGTCTTTCTATCATTCAGTCTATAAGGCTATTAGTCTATCTATCTATTTATTTATCTATCAGTATATCTTTCTATTTGCCTATATTTCTATTTGTCTATTTGTCTATATGTCTTTCTATCTATCCAAGTCAATCTACCTTTTTGTATATCTTATATCTATTTGTTTATCTATATATATATATATATATCTTAATGTCTATTTTTATAACTATCTAATAATCTATTTATCTAGTTGTATATCTATCAATATATTTATTTATCAAACTGTCTATTTGTCTATTTGTTTATCTATCTAACTATCTATTTATCTTTCAATCATTAAGAATATGTGTCTATCCATCTATCCGTCTATCTATATATCTATCTATCTATTTGTTTATCTATCTAATTTAACTCGCTATCAATTTATTTGTCTATATGTCTTTCTCACTAATATCTATATGTCTATATGTCAATCTTTCTATATGTCTATTAGTATATTTGTCAATCTATCAATCTGTGAATCTGTAAATCTTTCTTTCCATCTAATTCACTAACTATCGAACTATCTATCTATCTATCATTCTATCTATATAACTATATAACTATCTTTCTATTTATTATTCTATCAATCTATCTATCTATCTTTATCCATCTATCTATCTGTCAAATTGTCTATTTATCTATTGTCTATCTATCTATTTATCTATCTATTTGTCCATCTATCTATTTATCTATCTATTTGTCTATCAATTAATCTTTCTATCTATCTTTCTATCTATCTATCTGTCTATCAATCTATCTATATATCTATATATCTATATATTTGTATATTTGTATACCTATCTATTTTTATATTTATCTATATATCTATCTTCTATCTATAAATTAATCAATATATCAATATGTCTATATAACTATTTTTCTATCTATCTAATTATCTTTCTAATTTTTTATCTTTCTATTATACTATATATCTACCTATTAGTATATCAGTCTATCTATATATCTATTTAACTATTTATCTATTTGTGTCTATATGTCTATATGTCTATATGTCTATCTATCTATTTGTCTAATTGTATATCTATATGTCTACCTATCTGTTTATCTATCTATATCTCTACTATAATATCTATCAATCTATCTATGAATGTATCTATCTATCTATCGATACGTCTATTTTTCTATCTATCGATTTGTTTATTTGTCTATGTTTCTGTGTGTGTGTCAATTTGTCTATGTGTTTATTAGTCTATCTGTATATTTTTCAATTTTTGTATCTCTCAATCTATCTATCTATGTAACTATTAAACTATCTATCTTTTATTTGTTTATCTATCTATTTGTCTAACTCTTTATTAGTCTACTAGTCAATCTATTTGTACACGCACACATACATACATATATAAATATATATATCTATTCATCTATCTATCAATCTATTTGTTTATATGGCTATCTATCTATCTATTTGTCTATTTGTATATCTATCTATTTGTCTATGTATCTATCTATTTGTCAATTTGACTATCTATATGTCTATCTATCTATTTATCTATATTTCTACCTATCTATCTATTTAATGTCAATCTAACTATGTTTCTATTTGTTTATATCTCTATAGGTATATTAGTCTATCATTCTATCTATTTGTCAATCAATCAATCAATCAATCTGTCTGTCTATCTATATATCTATCTATCTGTCTATCTATTTATCTTTATATTTATCCGTCTGTCTATCTTTCTATCTTTTTTTCAATCAATCAATCTATCTATCTATTTGTCTATCTATATATATATATGTATAAATCTATAAATCTATCTATTTGTCTATTTATCATTCTATTTATCCATCTATCTATAAATATATATAAGTTTATTTTTCTTTGTATTAATCAATCTATCTATCTATTTGTCTATCTCTCTATTTGTATATTAGTCTATTTATGTATAAGTTTGTGTCTATCGATCTTTCTATCAGTCTATCTATTTATTTGTCTTTATATCTTACTATTTAACTATCTATATTTCTATCAGTCTATCAATCAATCTATATATATCCCTATCTATTTATCTTTTTATTTGTCTATATGTCTTTCTCTCAATCTTTTTATATCTATCTATTTATTTGTCTAAGTGTCAATTTATCTATGTTTCTATATGTCTATCTTTTTTAGTTTATCTATTAATCTATCTGTCTATTCATCTATATATCTATTTTTCTATCTATATATCTACCTATTTGTCTAATTGTTTATCTACCTATATATCTATCTATTGATATTTATATAATTTTTATTAGTCTAACATTTTGTGTCTATTTGTTTATCTGTCTATATATCTATTTATCTAGCTATTGTCTATCTATCTATATGTCTATCAATCGACCTATATATATATATATATGTCTATCTATCTATTTAATGATATATTTGTCTATCTATCTATCAATCTATCTGCCTACCTATCTGTCTATCTATATATGTGTCTATGTGTCTATCTATCTATCTATCTATTAGTAAATCTATCTATCTGTCTATCAATCAATCAATCTATCTTTTTTTCTTTCCTTCTATCTATTAGTATATCTATCTATTTATCTATGTGTTTATCTTACTATCTGTCTATATATCATTATATCTCTCAGTCTATTTATCTATCTATCTATCTATCTATCTATCTATCTATCTATGTATCTGTCTTTCTATCTATTTGTCTATCTATTTATTTATCTATCTATCTATATCTTTAATTATCAATCAATCTATCTATTTATCTATCTGAGTATCTATCAATCTATCTATATGTCTATCTGTCTAACTCCCTATCTCACTATTTGTCTATAAGTCTTTCAATCCTTAACTCTCTATTTATATTTGTCTATATGCATATCTATCTATCGATCTATCTCACTATCTATTTATCAATCTATGTAATTATATAACTATCTATCTATCTGTTGATTTTTCTATCTATCAATCTCTCTATCTATCTATATTTCTTTATATCTACCTATCTATATGTCTATTTATCTATTTTTTATCTATCTATCTATCTATCTATTTACCTATAAATATATTTGCCTATCTATCTATCTATCTATATTTTTTTCTATCTATTGGTCAATCCTTTTTTTATTTGTCTATCTATTTGTCTGTCTATCTATCTATCAATCTATCAGTCTATCACTCTATCAATCTATCTATGTATTTGTCTATATGTCTATCTGTATATCTGTCTATCAATCTCTCTATCTATGTAATTATTAGTCTATTTGTCTATCTATCTTTCTATTTATTTATCAATCATTCTATCTATCAATCTATATATTTGTCTATCTATCTATATATCTCTCTATCTAACTATCTATTTATCTTTCTATCTATTTGTCTATTTTTCATTCTTACTATCGATCTATCTGATCTATCATTCTATTTGCCTATATGCTTATTTTCCTATCTTTCTATCTATATATATATATATCTGTCTGTCTATCTGTCTATCTATCTATTTGTCTATCTACCAATTTTTCTATATATCTATTTGTCTTTTTGTCTATCTCTCTATCTATTTATTTTTCTATATGTCTATTTATCTATCTATCTATATGTCTATCTATCTATCAATTAGTCAATCTATCAAATTGTTTATTTAACTATCTATCTCTTTGCCTAACTATCTATTTGTCTATCTATCTATCAATCTATCTACCTACCTATCTGTCTATCTATATATGTGACTATGTGTCTATCTATCTATCTATTAGTAAATCTATCTGTCTGTCTATCTATCAATCTATCAATCTATCAATCTATCTTTTTGTCTTTCCTTCTATCTATTAGTCTATCTATCTATTCATCTATGTGTTTATCTAACTATCTGTCTATATATCATTATATCTCTCAGTCTATCTATCTATCTATGTATCTGTCTTTCTATCTATTTGTCTATCTATTTATCTATCTATCTATTTATATCTTTAATTGTCAATCTATCTATCTATTTATTTATCTATATATATTTGTCTATCAATATGTCTATCTGTCTAACTCTCTATCTCACTATTTGTCTATAAGTCTTTCAATCCTTAACTCTCTATATATATTTTTCTATATGCATATCTATCTATCGATCTACCTCACTATCTATTTATCGATCTATGTAATTATATAACTATCTATCTATCTATTGATTTTTCTATCTATCAATCTCTCTATCTATCTATATTCCTTTATATCTACCTATCTATATGTCTATTTATCTATTTTTTTTATCTATCTATCTACCTATCTATCTATCTATTTACCTATCAATCTATTTGCCTATCTATCTATCTATATTTTTTTCTATCTATTGGTCAATCCTTTTTTTATTTGTCTATCTATTTGTCTATCTATCTATCTATCAGTCTATCACTCTATCAATCTATCTATGTATTTGTCTATATATCTATATGTATATCTGTTTATCAATCTCTCTATCTATGTAATTATCAGTCTATTTGTCTATCTATCTTTCTATTTATTTATCAATCATTCTATCTATCTATCTATCAATCTATATATTTGTCTATCTATCTATATATCTCTCTATCTAACTATCTATTTATCTTTCTATCTATTTGTCTATTTTTCTTTCTTACTATCGATCTATCTGCACTATCATTCTATTTGCCTATATGCTTCTTCCTATCTTTCTATCTATATATATATATCTCTATCTGTATGTCTATCTATCTATTTGTCTATATATCTATTTATCTTTTTGTCTATCTCTCTATCTATTTATTTTTCTATATGTCTATTTTCTATCTATCTATATGTCTATTTATCTATCTATCAATTAGTCAATCTATCAAATTGTTTATTTAACTATCTATCTCTTTGCCTAACTATCTATTTGTCTATCTATCTATCGATCAATATATTTCTTAATTTTTTTCACTATCAATCTATCAATATGTCAATTTATCTATTAGTCTATTAGTCTTTAGTCTATAATTCAATATTTCTGTCCATCTATCTTTATGTCTATCTATCTATCTATCTATTTGTCTAACTGTATATTTATTTATCTTTTATCTATCTATCTATCTCTCTATTTATTTATCTATCTAAAAGTCTATCTTTCAATATGACTATATATCTTTCTATCAATTAATAAAACTATAAACCTATCAACCAATCTATCTATCCATTTATTTGCCTCTCTACTGATCTATCTGTCTATATATATATATATGTGTGTGTGTGTGTGTGTGTGTGTGTGTTTATCTTTCAATCTGATAATCTGTCTATTTGTTTATTTGTGTGTGTGTGTGTGTGTGTTTATATCTATCTATCTATCTATATGTTTATGTGTCTATCTATGAAACATAACCTAAGTCTTTTAATGAATGCTGATGATGTTTGTTAAAACTAATTTTAATAACTTAAGAAAACTCAATTATTGACAGTAGTATTCCCCAAAATAAAAAATGAAAATTGTTAAATAACAAATTTTGAATATATAAAGAATGCTATTTTGATTTTTTTGAAATTTATGTTATATGATATTATTATGTGTTTGTGTGTGTGTGTGTGTGTGTGTGTGTGTAATACAAGTGAAAATTGAAAAATGTTATTAATAACAATTTTTGAAGATATAGAGAATACAATGATAATGTTTTTTGAAATTTTATTTTAATACAATTTTTTACCATTTTCTGATTCAAGATAACCTAATATAAACAACAATGTTAGAACAAAATAAACATAAGGGGAAATCAAATTTAACTTATTAATTTTTTACCATTTTTCTTCTAATTTTTTGGGGGCTTTAAGGTATGTCATTTTGAATTCATTTATGTTTTTAAAATACTCTTTATTCTATTATTAATTCACTTTAGAAACTTATTAATTTTTTTAATATTTTTTTTTCTATTTTCAACTCTACTTCTCATTTCTAGAAATTAAAAAAAAGCATTTTTCTGATATTTTCTAAAATCCAAATATAATTCATTCCCACTTTTGACCACTTTATTGCTTCCTCAGTACTTCAGAAGAATTTTATCTTACGTTGAAAAAACAAATAATAAAAATATTATTATTTAATATATTAATGTGAAAAATTATTATCACTTCAAATTTATTATTTTAATAGTATCCATTCAATTTTTTTTATTTTTTAGTGTTTATACTTTAAATTATAAAAACATTCAAATCATTTAAATTTTAATTAAAAAAAATATAAATTTATATTTTTAAATTTTGAAAATTAAAATAATAGAAAGATCTCGGGTTCCAGCCCCCCTTTTGATAAAAAATTGTAAAAATATTAAATATCGTGCTATCTCCAGGTTTTGGCAGCCCTACCTAGAGATAGCACTAGAGCCCTAGCTGTAGTAATTCGTTCGCCAATCTTCCTATTGTAGCTCATGTGGTGGTGCTCTTCTTCTATTTTGTGTCTATCGAGCTGCTTCATCTTCCATTTTGCTTCTGGTGGTGCTCTTCTCTTTCTGCTTCCTTACCACCTTTTCGCCGATAACATGATATATATTATTAACCTATATAATATCGATTTTAGGGTGAAATATACATAGATCTTTTACTTGTATTCATTCTTGAACTGCCTTGATTGTAAGTATCATCTTCTTTCCTTCTTGGGCATGTGGCATGCATTTAGGTAGTTATTGTATTTTTTATGCTTTGATTCTCAAAAACACAAAATTGCAAAAGTTAATGTATATTTTTATTGTTCTTGTGCTCCAAAAAATGTTTTTTGAGTATTTAATAAGAAGTTGAAGAGGTGAATTTTATTTGCTCTTTGCTTCTTCATGATCAATTTTGTGGGATTGGCCATCCATTCAGGCATATGGTATGATGGGAAGGTGAAAATAAACAATAAACTAGTGAAAACCTCATATTTCAAAAAATTTATTTTTGAAATAAAATTCTTTAATTTTTGAAATAAAAATAAACAATAAAATCCTTTCATTTTTGATCTAAATCAACTTAATTCCCTTCGACCTCAAATTGTTGTCTTATTTCATTGTTTCGTAATATATATATAAAATTTACATATGTATATAAATTTTAGCATTTGGTTCTTATTGTTGATTTATACACTCATATATAAATTTTATAATATTTTTAACTCATTCTACTTTAACTTAATAATCCATACAAGTAAATAAACTAGTGAAAACTAGTATTTCAAAAAGTTTATTTTTATCTCATTAATTAAGGTACTAAAATATAAATATTTTCTAAATTATTTAAACATATTACTAATATTGCATTTAGATATAAGTGTATTCTAAAATATATTAGTGTATACAAATAAAATAAATACATTAAATCATATAATATTTTTAAAAATTTAATAAATAAAAATATTACTTCCCAAACATATTTACTTATTATGTGATATTCCTGATTATACTATATTTGAAATTACATATAATATATTGATAGTTAACACAGATAAAATATTATAGGTATGTTAAATTCTAATATTATTTGATAAGTATAATTTTTTTAGACATTCACTCAAACAAGCAATTAAATTTTTATAGTTTGTCACAAGAATTCATATATTTTATAGAATTTTTAGCCTTCTTCTTTCTAGGAATATTAATGAAGAATATGAAGAAATTTAGCCTTCTTCTTTCTAATTTATGGATCTAAAATTAAAATTTTGTCTTTACAGTTTGCATATTGCTCCATGCTTTTCCTAAATTGGTTGTATGTCTAAGAGTTTGTTGAATATTTCATGCCTCCTAAAGGTATATATTCTCTATGGTTTCTAAATTAGATTTTTTTTATATTAGTTTAGTTTTTCTTTGTGGTTTTTTTTTTAATTTGTTTTTCTATGTGGTTTTTTCTTTGAAACGCATGCTTTTATATTATGTTAGATACATTAATTATAGTTGTAAAGATATAACACCTTGAAAGCCTTATTGATAAGCCTATATATGAATTTTAGTGGCCTTTTGAATTTTTATGAACAACTTGGCTATTATTTGAACTTTTTGTAGGTAGCTAGATTGACTCATCCCTAGATTTTCAATTATAACTGAGGTTGTTGATAGGCAAGTACTATTAACACTAATTTAGTCTTTAAATACACTGTTTCTAGGGTTGATTTTTTTGTACTAGGAATGCTAATTTTTTTGTACTAAGAATGCTAAGGAATCTAATTTCCCTTGTTTGATTATTTATGACCCTAAAGTGAGATGATGATCAGTACTTACTTATTTTTATTGTATATTAATCAACTGAGTAATTTAGGTTACATTTCAGGACATGTAAAATGAGTTCAAACAGAGAATAGATGCATTTAAGGCTAACAAATGGATTGTCTAACCAATCCTTTATATTGAGAGTCGAAGAATTTGTTCAATTTGCACTTAGTCTACTAGAAGGCAGAGATGGTAATCACATTAGATGTCCATGTAATAAGAAGAAGTGGCAAGACAAGAATTTTGTTGAGGTTAATGAGGCAAGGTTCCATCTTTAAAAATATGGTTTTGTCCGTAATTATCATGTGTGTTACTTGCATGGTGAGATCGAATAATCTATATATGGGGAGGAGGCATTATATAATGTGAATGCCACTAACCATAATACAATAACAAATATTATCGAATCATCGACATATTTGTTAAAATGGTTAATGATGCAGTAGGTCCACAATTTAAGGCTAATATTGTTGAGGAATCTCCAAACCCAACCGCACAAAATTTTTATGGCACACTTAATGCTGCAAACCAAGAAGTATGACCTAATTGTCAAACACACTCATAGTTATCACCCATTTCTCGAATGCTTCACATCAAGTCAGAGCATCGATTGTCTGAATGGTGCTACGATGCTGTGTCAGTTTATTAAGAAGTTTTTGCCGGATGATAATGTTATTAATGATAGTTTCTATGAAACCAAGAAGCTTATCAAGGGAATTGGGTTGCCAATCTATAAAATTCATACTTGCATGGATGGCTGTATGATTTATTGGGGTGATGACTCAGAATTAACTCAATGCAAATTTTGTGACCATGCTCGCTATTGACCACAAAGTATTAATAGACAAAAGCTTGTGCCATATAAGAAAATGTATTACTTTCCACCAACACCAAGACTTCAACAGTTATGCTGTATATGTAATTTGTTTTTTGATAATCTGTTTGTATAACCACATATTTTTGTTTCTATTTTAATATTTTCATGTAAGTGTGGGAAAGGAAATATTAAGAGGCCAGAGATGTAGCAGAGCCTGACCCATTTCATGATCAGACCAGTTCCGGTTAAATGAACCGAAAGATTTTTTTTATTATAAAATGTTTGTAATTATAATTTTGGGTGGCAGTTTTTTGGACCCGGTGAACTGTTCATCGTCTCTCTCTCTTCTCTTTGCGTGATTTAGCATGACTGTCCAATGCTGCATACTGTAAGACTATATTTTGGTTGGTTTAATCTGTAACGCATAAGTATTTTCTGGTGGATTTAGCTAGTCGTACTAAGCAACTAGTGAACCACGTTATTTTTGGTGTTTATTTCATGTTTTTGATTCTGTCGTGGTTGGTTGATAGATTAGATATATATATATATATATATATATTGCTTGTTTTCTGTTGTTTCTGTTGTTTCTGTATCTTAATATCACTATCGTGGAAGCATAATTACCCAACTAGTTATATGCTTTAGAAGCTAATACTGAGAGTATGAGATGACACGATGATCATTTTGTAGAAGACGATGTGATGCATCATTATTCTGATTCTCCTGCATGGAAACATTTTAATGCTACGCATCCCTCATTTGCAACTGAAAGCCATAATGTCGGATTAGGCCTTTGTACTGATGGATTTCGACCATTCTAGCAATATGAAAGTCATTATTTTTCATGGTATATTATCCTCACTACATATAATCTGCCCCTAGAAATGTGTATGAAGGAACAATACATGTTTCTAATAGTTATTGTCCCATGCCCGAGAAATTAGAAGGACAAGTTAGATGTGTATTTACAACATTTTATTTTAGAGTTAGAAACATTGTGAGAAGTTGGAGTTGAAACTTATGACATATCTAGAAAGTAAAATTTATGCTACGGATAGCTCTCTTATGGACAATCAGTGACTTTCCAGCTTACTCAATGTTGTTTGGTTGGAGTACATTTGGAAGACTAGCATGTCCGTATTGTAAGGATGATTCAGATGCCTTTACCCTACAGAATGGAAGGAAACAAACATGGTTTTATAATCATCATAAGTTCCTTCCACTAGATCATCTATTTAGAAGAAATAAATATGCTTTTAGAAAGAATCGAACGGTAATAGATCCACCTCCAAAAATTTTCTTTGGTGTTGAGTTGCTAAGAAAAATTGATGCATTAGGCTTAAAAAAAGTTACTAAGATTGGGGCAAATGAAGATAATGTTTCTATTAGTAAATTAACTAGTTGGAATAATAAGTCAATTTTTTGGGATTTACCATTTTGGAGCACAAATCTCATACGACATAATTTAGATGTGATGCATATGGAAAAAAATGTGTTTAAAAATATCTTTAACATAGTGATGAATGTTGAGGGAAAAATAAAAGGCAATGTAAAGTCTTTATTAGACTTTATGGAAATATGTCGTCAACCAGAATTGCATGTTGTTGATTGCAAGCTTCCAAAAGCTTGCTAAATATTAGACAAAAATGGTCGAAATGAGATGTGTATTTGGGTTTAGAATCTTAGATTTACAGATGGATATGAGGAAACATAAACTTTTTGGAATGAAAAGTCATGATTGTCATGTCTTTATGCAAATGTTGATACCAATTGCATTTCGAGAAATATTTCCATCAACTGTGTGGCAAGCATTAATAGAACTTAGCTCATTTTTTAAGGAGCTTACATCAATTGTGCTTAAAATAGAAGATATGTTGAGATTAGAGTCAGAAATGCCAATTATTATTTGCAAACTAGAGCAGATATTCCCTCTGAGTTTTTTTTTGATTCAATGGAGCATTTGCCAATGCACATGGCATATGAAGTAAGGATAGCAGGACCAGTCCAATACAGATGGATGTATCCATTTGAAAGGTATGCAAATTTATGTTTTAAAACTACATTTACTATCATCAAATCATTATATGATTTTGGTATTTATAAACTTATTGATTGGATAGCTAGGTATTTGTGGAATTTAATACAAAATGCAATGAATAAAGCCAAAGTGGAAGGAACAAAATGCAACAAATATTTAGTTGAAGAAGCTTCAGCTTTTTGTGAGCATTATTTCAATCCAGCACTTCATACAAGACATAGAAGGATGCCGCATAATGTTGAGTCCCATATTGGAGAAGGAAATGATTTCAATGGGAACTTGTCAATATTCACCCATCTCGGTTGACCTTTTGGACGACATATAATATGAATGCTAAGTGAACAAGAGATTAATATTTCACATCATTATGTCTTGCTGAACTACATTAAAGTTAAACCTTATATTGAGTATGCATCTTAACCCAGCTATTGCACTAATGTTGTAATTTTATAATTCAACTAATGAGTGTTCTATTAATAGAATATTCTTTACTGAGTTGAAAAAAATGTGCCATAATTAATGATGCAACTGTTGATGCTAGACTCGATGATTTTGTTCTAGTATGGTTCAAGACTTGCATAAGTTCTTTATTGTTTTACTTAGTTAATGCTACCATGTTTTTTAACACACTCTTATTTACATACACATGACAATGCTGAAAACATATATCTTAAAGCTCTAGCAGAAGGACTGCAAATAGTTAACTGTTATAATGGATATAATATGAATGGTTTTCATTTTCACAAACTTCAACGGGGAACTTTTACATTTTCAAATAATAGTTGTGTGTGCGTTAAAGGTGCTAATTACACGATTGATGAAACTGACTACTATAGTCAATTACAAGAAGTCATAAAATTAGAGTACCCAGGATGGCCCATTAAGAATATTATTTTATTTAAGTATGAGTGGTTTGACATTACATCAAATGTCAGGATGAGGATCAATAAGCAATACAAATTTGTTTTAGCAATGCAAGCACAACAAGTGTATTATTGCACATATGTAAGCTTAAAACATGATACTAGATCTTGGTTGGCTATTTGTAAAATCAAAGCTAGAGGAATGATTGAGATGCTTGCAGAGCCAAAGATTACCCCAAAAGATCTATATCAATAGGAAACAAATGATGCTAGAGAATATAGTTTACCGGTAGAAAATGAAACTATTTTGCTTAATGATCCAATAGGTGAAATGTTAAATATCGATGTAACTGAAACACTTATTCATGAAGAAGAAGAAGAAGAATATGATGAAGATGAAGAAAAAGAATGGAACGATTTAAACAATGATAAAAATTAGGTTGGTAATTTGATTGTTGTATAACCATTTAATTACCAATTAATATATATTGTATTTTGTTCTTATGCTCATGGAGATATGGTCGAGGAGTAGAATGAGGATCTGGGATAAGGGCAAGAGGACGTGGTAGGAATGTGGTTTTCTCCCCTAGTGCCCAAGTAGATTCTAAATCATTAGAAGGTTCACCTACCACGCATACATCTACACAAGGTGCCATCATCCATGATACTACTGGCCCCACCTTGCATACACCAGGTGATCATGCATCATTTTCTTTACCACCACTTGTAGAAGATTCAACACCTCAAGTAGCCTCATTACAGAGTTCAACATTACCACTACTCATTGGTTCTGTCTCTCATCCTTCCATTACACTTACTGATGCAGAGTATGTTTTCCTTTTTGAACTATTTCACTTGAATTTTTTTATGTTGACCAAATTATGTTTATTAACTACAGTGATGAAATATGTATGTTTACTTGTAGGATACAAATCTTAAAGAATATATCTAAAATTATCACTAATATCTTCAAGGAGCGTTTGCATGTGATGGGTTATAATTGGAAGATGGTGCCTCATGATATCAAAGATTTCTACTTGCAAGAGTTTCAAGTATGAATTGGGTCTAAGATATATTTTATTTTATTTTATTTTTCTATATATTGATCAATAACAAATGTTGTTTCACTTTGGTCTTGAATATTTTTTTAAATGTTTTTTAATAATGTGGATAAGCTGGAATTGGAATGTGAATAAAATCAAAAAAAAGTTATAACATTAAAAAGTTTCACATATCATATACAATACAAGTATTTTTTTATTTCACAAATTTTCATTTTTGGCATTATATCAATTGCAGAAATATTATCACTGGGATCCTTCACTAGATGCTCTAGTTAAGATTGCATGGCATAAAAGGGCTTCATGATGTTATAGTAATGATGTGATTCGATAGAAAGATCATAGCGAATAATAGAATTTCATCTCAGAGAGTATTTGGGAAGCTTGGCAACATTATTGGCAGTCACCAGAATTTCAGAAAAAAATCTACCCAAGGATCTATGAATAGGATGAGTGAGATTAGAGGTGAGAGCGTAGAACCTTCACGACATACTAGTGGTTCCTTATCTCATAAGGAGCATGCTAAACGTTTGCTATGTATATTGATAATTATTTTGAATTTATTTAATGTTTTTAAAATACTTGTTTTATTATATTATACTTTTACAATTTTAGGTGGCCAAGTTAAAGCGTCCGCTTCTTCCACATGAGTTCCTAGAAAAAATGCATAGGAGAAAGGTATATAATTAATTTGTTGATTGGAAGTCTTAAGAGATCTATGTAAGTGGAATCTATTTAGTAAATTTGTTTGTAATTTTTGTTTATAAAAAAAGTTATTACTAATGTTTATATATTTTAGGATTGTGTAGTTTCAAGGTATGAGGCTAAGACTGCAGCTGTAAGAGAGGATGCAACTTCATCTCAATCAGTTGATGCAACTCAAATATATCTAGAAGAGGTTGGGGGATTAAAGAAGAAAGGAGTATAAGACATTGGATCAATAGGATCCGTATGCCTACAATCTCAAGCATCATCCAGTTCTATCACTATGCTTTCAACTAGTCAACCGATTCATGAATCTCAGACACATGCAAAAGAAGATAGTCAAATCCATGCTTTGGAAAAGGAGATGAATGTGGTTCATGAGCAAATGATGCAGAATAGAGGGAGCATTTATTGACTGTGAAAAGTCTTACTACGACTTTTCAAGCACATATTTTAGAGCTTATTAGGGGTTTGCCTATTTCATCAGCCATTGCCCCAAAGATATATGTACCTACTACTAAAAGATCCAACTAATTGTTAAACATTTTTATTATTAAAGTTTTGCACAAAGGAATTATAATCTAAAATTGTGGTTGAATACGGTGTATAAAACTATTAACTATTAGTTATAAAAATTGTGTGTTGCAATTTATATTATGGTACAAAAAATTTTGAATCTAGTATAGAAAATATTGAATAATATAGAAAATATTGGAAAATAACAAATTTAACAAAAATAAATGAAAATTGGAAAAAATAATTGCAATGGATTTTGTAATAGATATTCTATTGCAAATAAGTGACTTTTATAAAGAATATATTAGTTGCAATGCTATTTCAAATTTGTAATGGAATTACAATAAAATTACAATAAGATAGTTTGCAAGGATTCATATTGGTTGCAAATATGTTGCAAAGTTGCAACGAAATTACAATAGTCATTGAAATGGTTAGTAATGAAACGATTGCTGATCTATTGCAAATTTGCAATAGAATTGAAATATAATTACAAAAACTTAATTTGCAATTACTCATTGTGGTTGAAACTCAGTTGCAAAGTTGCAACAGAATGGATACATACATTTTAATGGTTATTAATGAAATGGTTGATGATATGTTGCAAATTAGCAATGGAATGACAACAATTTTAGGTCAACCATTGTCTTATGATTCTTGGGAATTAGCAATGGATGTAAAATGCATTGCAATATAACAACAGAATAATTGTTTTGCAAATCAATTAGTCTTTTGCAACTAAATGCCTAAGTTGTGCAAAATTGCAACAAGGTTTTTTGCAAAAGAATAATTTTGTTGAAAGTCCGATGCTAATAGATATTTGCAACATATTTTTAAGGCTTTGCAAAGGACTTGGAATGAAAAATTCCATTGCAAAACTATGATTTTCTTATGGTGAAATAGAAACCTAGACAAATAGAAAGATAGATAGTTATATATATTATTAGATAGATAGATCTACAAAAAGATAGATAAATAGATATATGAATAGAAATATATACAGATAAATAGAAATAGAGAAAGCCATTTAGGCTAATAAATAGATGTGCACATAGATAGAGAAAAAAAGAGATAGAAAGAAAGATAGATAGATATAAAGATATAAACGTAGATAGACATATAGAAAGATAGACAGGTAGACATATAGACAGATAGATAGATAGACATATAATGATCGAGAAAAGATAAACTTATAGAACGATAGATTGAAAAAAAAATCAATAGATAGATAAAGAGAGAGATAGATTGATAGATAAATAGATAGATAGATCGATAGATAGACAAATAGATAGATAGACAGATAGATAAAAAAACATATATTCTATCTATTTATCAATCTGTTTGTCTATTTGTCTGTTTGTCTGCTTATCTATATGTTTATCTTGTTGTCTATCTATTTATCTATCTACCTATTTTTCTCTCTATATATCTGTCTATCAATTTCTTTGTCAATCTATCTGTCTATCTATCTATCAATATTGCTCTCTCTCTATCTGTCTATCTATCTGCTTGGATATCTATCGATCTATCTGTCTATCTATCATACTATTTATCTAGCATTATGTCAATCGATCTTTATAAATGTCTGTCTATTAAATTATCTAATTTTCTATCTATCTATCTTTCTATCTATTTATCTATATGTTTGTCAATGTATCTGTCTATCTATCTATTTATCTATCTATTTATCTATCTTTCTTATATGTATCTATCTATCAGTCTGCCTATATGTGTGTCTATCTATCTATCTATCTATCTGTCTATCTATTTATATATGCGTATATTTGTCTATCTCACTAATTGTACATCTATGTCTCGGTCTATCTTTCTAGTTTTTTGTTTATCTACCAATCCATATATCAAACTCTTTATAAATTTGTTTATCAATTTGTCTACCAATCTGTCTATATATTTTTTATCTATTTATTGATCTAACAATCTATCTATCTATCTATCTATCTGTCTTTCTATCTATCTGTCTTTCTACTATCTATCTATCTATCTGTCTATCTTACTATCTAATAATCTATGTAATTATCTATCTATATCTTTTTCTATCTATTTGTCTATCTATAAGTCTATTTATCTATCTATCTATTTGTCTATCTATCTAAATGTCTATCTATCTCTCTATCTATATATGTATCATATATATATATATATATATATATCTATATCTATATATATGTCTATATATCTGTATATCATCAGTAAATTTATCTATATATCGATATGTATATCTATTTATCTATCAATCTATTCATCAATTTGTCTATTTATGTGCCTATAATATATCGATCAATCAAATTATGATTCTATCTATAAATATATCTGTCAATCTAACTATCTATCTGTTAATTTATCTATCTATTTATCAGTTTATATATCTATCTGATTGTCTATCTATCTTTCTATCTATCCATCTATCTATCTGTCTTTATATCTGTCTATCTATCCATCTATATATCCAATGATCTATTCATCTATCTTTCCAAAAATCTAAGTGTCAATCTATCTATCTTTATATCTCTCTTTCTATTTGTCTATCTACGTGTCTATCATTCTGTTTATCTCACTTTCTATTTTCATGTCTAACTACCTTTTTATCTCTCTATTAGTCTGTCTATTTATTTATCAAAATATTTGTCTATCTCTTTGTCAATCTGTTTATCTATCTTATTGTCTATTTATCTGTTTTCTAGTCTATATATCTAACTGTCTATCTCGACATGTGTCTTTCTAATTGTTTATCAATCTGTCAGTCAATCTATCTATCTATCTGTCTTTCTAGTTATCTATCAATCTATCTGACTATCTATCATTCTGTCTATCAATCTTTATATATGTATGTCTATCAAATTATATAATTTTCTATCTATCTATCTATTTATCTATATGTTAGTCAATGTATCTCTCTATCTATCTATTTATCTATTTATCTATCTAACTATCTATGTATCAATCTATAAGTCTATCTATATATATGTTATCTATCTGTCTGTCTATCTATATATGTGTTTTATATCTATCTATCTATCTATATATCAAACTCTCTATATATTTGTCTATATATTTGTCTACCAATCTATCTATCTTTTTGTCTATCTATTTATCTAATGATCTATCTATCTATATATCTGTCTATCTATGTGTGTATCTATCTATCTATCTATCTTTCTATCGCTTAATCTATATATCTATCTATCTATATATCTCTATATCTATCTATCTATTTATATGTCTATTTATCTATCTATCTATCTATCTGTCTGTCAATCTATATGTCGATCTATCTATCTATCTATCAATATATATATATATATATATATATATATATATATATATATATATATATATATATATATATATATATATATATCTGGCTATTTATTTGTCTATCTATCAGTATATCTATCAATCTGTCTATCATAATATTGATCTGTATATCTATTTATTAATCTATCTATCTATCTATCAATTTATCTATCAATCTCCCTATAATCTATCTGATCAATCTAATTATGAATTTATCTATCATCCATCTATCAATCTTACTATCTCTCTATCTATATATCTATTTATTTATATGTGTAAATATCTATCAGATTGTGTATTTATTCGTCTATCTATACATCCATCTAACCTTCTATATATCCATCTTTCTATCTATATGTTTTCCTATCCGTCTATATATCCAAATATCTATTTATCTATCTATCCAACAATCTATCTATCTTTATATTTGTCTTTTTATTTGTATTTACCTATCTATCAATCTTTTTATGACTTAGTATTTACATGCCTAATTACCTTTTTATCTATCTATCTATCAGTGTGTCTATCTATTTATCAAATCTTTTTGTCTATATGTCTATCTATCTATTTATCTATTTGATTGTCTATCTGTCTGTCTATTTTTCTATCTATCCATCTATCTATCTATATATCCATCTAACTATTTGTTTGTCTGTCTGTCTATCTACCTATATATCTCTCTATCTATCTATCTATCTTTTATGTGTTTGTCTATCTATCAATCTATCAGTCTATCTATCAATCTATCTAGCTATATTTCTATCTATGGCTCTGTTTATCAATAGTTTATTAATCTATCAATCAATTTGTCTATAAAGTAATTTATCTATCATTCTATTAATCTATCTATCAATCGATTGATCAATTATTCTATCAATCAATCTATCAATTTGTCTATTAATATTTTTATAAATCTGTTTATCTATTTAACTATCTATCTATCTATTTAACTATCCATCTATATATTTGTCTATCTATAAATAATTCTATTATTCTATCTTTCTTTTTATCTATATGTCTATATAATTATATCTTTCCATCTATCTATCTATGCATCTATATTTATATTTTTTTATCTATCTTTTTATCTATCTATATGTCTATCTATCTATCTATATGTTTATTTGTCTAACTTTTTGTCAATCTATCTATCTAAATGGAAATCTATATTTCAAACTATCTGTCTAGCTATCTATCTATCTATATTTCTATCTATCTATTTAATTATATATCTATACATCTATCTTTTTATCTAACTTTTTTTATAACTATATGTCTATCTATCTATCTATATATATATATAACTAACTATTTGTGTAACTATCTATTTATTGATCTATCTATATATCAATCAATCAATCAATCTATCTATCTAACTATCTATGTTTCTATCTATTAATCTTTATATCTGTCTATCCATCCATCTATCTATCTATATATCTATTTTTCAAACTATTTGTCTATCTATTTGTCTTTCTTACTAACTATATATTTGTTTGTCTATCTATCTATCTGTCTATCAATTTGTCTATATTTCTATCTATCTATCTATCTATATTTCTATCTATCTGTCTATCTATCTGTCTATTTATCTATGCGATATCTATCTAATTGTCTATCTATATCTTTATCTATTTGTATATCTATCTGTCTATTAATCAATCTATATATTTTTCTATTTGTATGTCTTTCTATATGTATATCTATCTATCTATCTATCAATCTATTTATTATTCTGTCAATCAATCAATCTATCTGTCTATCTATCAGTCTTTCTATCCATTAATCTATCTAGCTATCTATCTATGTATTTATAAATCTTTCTATGTATCGATCTTTCTCTATATGTGTTTATCTATCTATATAACTAACTATTTATCTATCTATATATCTATCTGTGTATATATATATATATATTTGTCTATCCATCTATCTAACTATCTTTATATCTATCTATCTATCTATCTATTTATATGTCTATCTTTCTCTCTATATATCTATATATCTATCTATCTATTTGTGTTTTTATATGTTTATATATATATATATATATATATATATATCTAACTATCTGTCTATCAATATGACTATCTACTTGTCTATCTATCTATCTAACTGTCTGTCTATCTATCTATATATCTATTTATCTATTTGTCTATCTCTTTGTGTCTCTATTTATATATCTATATGTCTATCTATCTATCTGTCTATTGATCTGTCTATCGATCTGTCTATCGATCTGTCTATCGATCTGTCTATCGATCTGTCTATCTATCAATCAATCTATCTGTCTATTGATCAATCTATCGATCAATCTATCTATCTATTTGTCTATCTATCTGTCTATTTATTTTTATATCTATCTATCTAACTATCTATCTATCTATCTATCTCTATATCTATATGTCTATCTATATATCTAACTTTTGATCTATCTATCTCTCTATATATTTATCTGTCTAACTATTTATCAATCTATGTGTCTATCTATATGTCAATCTATCTATCTATTTATCTATTTGTCTATCTATCTATCTATCTATGTATCTATATAACTATCTGTCAATATTTTTGTCTATCTTTATGTATATTTATTTTTCTAACATTCTATATTTCTGGCTATCTTTCCGTCTTACTAATTTTCTAGCTTTTTATCTTTCTGTCTATCTATATATCTAACTATTTGTCTATCTTTCCATCAAGCTATATGTTTGTGTATATATATTTATATATCTATCTGTCAATCACTCTATTTATTTATCGACCTAACTTTCTATATATTTATCTATCTATTTATCTGACTATCTATCTATTTATTTGTCATATCTATATATCTATCTATATATTTGTCTATCTACCTAACTATCTATCAGTCTATCTTTTTGTGTATTTTTTTGTCTATCTATTTTTCGATCCATCCATCCATCCATCTATTTATCTATCTATATGTGTATATATCTATCTATCTATATATCTAACTATCTATCTATTTATTTGTCTATCTATTTGTCTATATATCTGTCTATATTTATTTATCTATTTGTCTATCTCTTTGTATATGTATCTATCTCTCTATATATATGTCTATCTATCTGTCTATCTATCTATCTATCTATAAATCTAACTTTTGATCTATCTATATATTTATTTGTCTAACTATCTGTCAATCTATGTGTCTATCTATATGTCAATCTATCTATCTAGCTATCTATAAATCAATCAATCTATCTATTTGTGAATCTATCTATCTAGGTATCTATATAACTATCTATCAATCTATTTGTCTATCTTTATGTTTATCTATTTTTCTAACATTCTATCTTTCTGGCTATCTTTCTGTCTTACTATTTTTCTAACTTTTTATCTTTTTGTCTACGTATATATCTAACTATTTGTCTATCTTTTCATCAATCTATATGTTTGTGTGTGTGTATATATCTATCTGTCTGTCTATCGCTCTGTCTATCTATCTTCCTATCTAACTAAGTATCTATCTATCTATTTATTTAACAATTTATGTTTCTATATATTTATCTGTCTATTTATCTGTCTATCTATCTATCTATTTTTTTGTAATACCTATATATCTATCTATCTATTTGTCTATCTGTCAATCTATCTATCATCCTATCTTTTTGTATATTTTTGTCTATCTATCTTTCTATCCATCCATCCATCTATCTATTATCTATTTATTTATATGTCTATATATATATATATATATATATATATATATATATATATATATATATATATATATATATATCTATCTATCTATATATCTAACTATCTATCTATTTATTTGTTTTCTATTTGTATATATATCTGTATATATATCTGTTTATATATTTGTCCATTTATTTTTCTATCTCTTTATATATGTATATATCTTTCTGTCTATCTAATGATCTATATACCCAACTATCTATCAATCTATTTTTCAATCTATCTGTCTACCAATTTGTTTATCTATTTTACTCTCTATATATATTTATATTTATCGATTTAATTGACTTTGTATTTGTCTATATAACTGTCAATCTATCTTTTTATATATGTGTCGATCTATTTGATTATATATCTATCTATCTATTTATCTATCTATCTATTTGGCTATCTATCTAACTATATATTTGTGTGTGTGTGTGTGTATATATATATATCAATATATCTTTATCTTTATCTTTATCTATCTATCAATCTATCTATCTATCTATCTATCTGTCTGTCTATCTTTTTATCTATATATCAATATGTCTATCAATATGTCTATCTATCCATCCACCTATCTATCTATGCATCAATTGATATGTCTGTCTATAAGTGTATCTATTTGTCTAAATATTTGTCTATCTATATGCCTATCTATTTGTCTATTTATACCACTTTATATCTTTTAGTCTATCTATTTATCTATCTACCTTTTATCTATCTATCTATCTATCTATCTATCTTTCTTTCTTTATATTTATATATCTATCTATCTATATATTTATCTATCTATGTATCTTTCTATCTCTCTATTTATCTATTATCTATGTGTCTATCTATTTGTCTATCTTATCTTTCAATCAATCAATCTATTTGTCTATTTGCCAATCTATTTGTATATCTATCTTTGTATCTATCTATATATCTATCTATCTATGTATCTCTCCATCAATCTGTCTAACTATTTTTCTATCTTTCTTTCTATCTATCTGTCTATCTATCTTCTATCTATTTGTCTATCTATCTGTCTATCTCAATATCTATATATTTGGAAATCTATTTATCTAACTATTTGTCTATATCTATTTAACTATCTGTATATCTTTATGTCTATCTATCTGTCTATCAATTAATCTATCTATATGTCTATCAATCTATCTATCAATCTATCTTTCAGTTTTACTAATAATCTATCTATCAATCTATATATCAATCTTTCTATCTAATTATCAAAATGTCTATCAATCATTCTACCAATCTGACTATGTATCTATCAATTGTCTATCTATTTTACTTCTATCTGTCTGTCAATTTATATCTCTATCTATTCATCTATTTATGCATCTATCTATCTCTCTATCTATCCAAATATCTATATATCTTGCTTTCTATTTATCTATCTATCTTTCTGTTTGTCTATCTATAATGTCTATATATATGACTATCTATTTGTCTATCTATCTATTTATCTATTTTTTTAACTATCTATCTATCTATAAATCTGCTAATATATCTAACTATCTATTTGTCTATATATCTTTTTATAACTATCAGTCTATCAATCTATTTATCGATCTATTTATCTATCTATTATCAGTCTATCTATCTATTTATCTATTATTTAGCTATCTATTTATTATCAATCAATTAATCAAATATATCTGTCATTCTATCTATCTATCTGTCTAACTATCTCGTCTATCTATATATCTGACTATATATATATATATATATATATATATATATATCTACTATCTGAATATATATCTGTCTATCTATTTATCTATTTATATTTCTATTTATCTTCTAAGTGTTTATCTTTCTAACTATCTATAGTTATTTCTATCTATTTGTTATATATTTGTCTATCTATATGTGTATCTATCTGTCGATCTATCTACTATCTATATATCTATCTATCTATATATCTATCTATCTATTTATCTATCCTTCTATCTTTATATGTCTATCTTTATTTTTATCTACAATCTAAATATCTATCTATATATCTTTATACCTATCTTTCTAATTATCTATCTATCCATCTGATTTCTATTGTTTATCTATCTGTCCCTATTTATCAATCTATCTGTCTATTTATCTTCTTTCTATCTTGTGATCTATCCATGTAATATCTTTCTATCATACTAACTTAATATTTTTTCTATATATCTATTTATCTATCTATTCTATTCTCTATCTACCTAACTATGTGTATATATATCAGTTTATATATCTTTCTATCTATATATCTAAATACCTATTTATCTATGTATCTATCTATCTATCTATCTATTTGTTCTATATATTTCATATCAATCTATCTATTATTTTGTCTATATATTTTCATATCTATCTATCTATCTATCAGTCTAATAATTTGTCTTCCTATTTGTTAATATATATTTATAAGTGTTTTTATCTCTCTCTATTATCTATCTATCTATCTATTCATATATCTAATTATCGGTCTATCTATTTAAAGATCTATATATCTATTTACTATCTATTTATCTTACTGTCTATCTATCTTTCTATCTATTTGTCTATTTATTAGTTTTATCTATCTGCATATCTATCTTTCAATGTGTCTCTCAATATGATATCTATTTATCTATCTATCACTCTATCTATCTATATATGATCTGTCTATTTATCTATCTGTCTATCTACCTATCTATCTGTTGTCATTATATCTCTATGTCTATCTGACTTTTTATTTGTCTCTCTATCTATTTATTTATTTATATATCAAATTTTCTATCTATCTATCTATCTAAAAGTGAATATATCTCTCTATCTATCATTTATTATCTATCTAACTACTATATTTTTACATCATCAATCAATCTATCTATCTTTCTATCAATCAATCAATTAATCATCATCTGTCTATCTATCTATCTATATTTCTGTCTATCTATTTATCTATCTTTATGTCTATCTATCTGTCTATCTATCTATATATCTCCCTATTAACTATCTATTTATCTATCTATATATCTATCTATCATTCTATCTATATACCTATCTATCTATCATTCTATCTATCTATCTCTATATGTGTGTCGTTCTGTCTATCTATCTTTCTATCTATTTGACTATATATCATTATATATTTTATAATATCTATTTGTCTATCTTTATATATGTTTATCTATCTATTTATCTATCTATCTATATACCTATCCATCAATTTAGCAATCTATCTATTTGTCTATCTCTTTCTTTATCTATCTATATTTTTTTGGTTTCTATCAATCTATCTATCTATCTAATGTCTATATTTTTGTCTATCTATCTATAGATTTATCTATTTGTTTATCTATCTATCTATCTATCTATCTATATACATATCTATCAATCTATAATCTTTCAATCTATCATTCTATCTATATATCTATATGTGTGTCATCTATCTATCTATCTTTC
>JAREIK010002334.1:1004427-1037467 GCA_029783825.1 Sapria himalayana | reverse complement strand
CTTTCTATCTATCTAATTCAATAACTATCAAATATCATTTATATATTGATTATCTATTTGTATGTCTATATCTAACTATTTAAATTCTTTCTATCATTCAGTCTATAAGGCTATAGCTATATCTATTTATTTATCTATCAGTATATCTTTCTATTTGCCTATATTTCTATTTGTCTATTTGTCTATATGTCTTTCTATCTATCCAAGTCATCTACCTTTTTGTATATCTATATCATTTGTTTATCTATCTATATATATATATATCTTAAGTCTATTTTTATAATATCTAATAATCTATTTATCTAGTTGTATATCTATCAATAATTATTATCAAACTGTCTATTTGTCTATTTGTTTAATCTATCTAACTATCTATTTATCTTTCAATCATTAAGAATATGTGTCTATCCCATCTATCCGTCTATCTATATATCTATCTATCTATTTGTTTATATCTAATTTAACTCGCTATCAATTTTTGTATATATGTCTTTCTCACTAATATCTATATGTCTATATGTCAATCTTTCTATATGTCTATTTGTATATTTGTCAATCTATCAATCTGTGAATCTGTAAATCTTTCTTTCCATCTAATTCACTAACTATCGAACTATCATCTATCTATCATTCTATCTATATAACTATATAACTATCTTTCTATTTATTATTTATCAATCTATCTATCTATCTTTATCCATCTATCTATCTGTCAAATTGTCTATTTATCTATTGTCTATCTATCTATTTATCTATCTATTTATCTCTATTTGTCCATATCTATTTATCTATCTATTTGTCTATCAATTAATCTTTCTATCTATCTTTCTATCTATCTATCTGTCTATCATCAATCTATCTATATATCTATATATTTGTATATTTGTATACCTATCTATTTTTATATTTATCTATATCTATCTTCTATCTATAAATTAATCAATATATCAATATGTCTATATAACTATTTTTCTATCTATCTAATTCTCTTTCTAATTTTTTATTCTTATTATACTATATATCTACCTATTAGTATATCAGTCTATCTATATCTATTTAACTATTTATCTATTGTGTCTATATGTCTATATGTCTATATGTCTATCTATCTATTTGTCTATTGTATATCTATATGTCTACCTATCTGTTTATCTATCTATATCTCTACTATAATATCTATCAATCTATCTATGAATGTATCTATCTATCTATCGATACGTCTATTTTTCTATCTATCGATTTGTTTATTTGTCTATGTTTCTGTGTGTGTCAATTTGTCTATGTGTTTATCTAGTCTATCTGTATATTTTTCAATTTTTGTATCTCTCAATCTAATCTATGTAACTATAAACTATCTATCTTTTATTGTTTATCTATCTATTTGTCTAACTCTTTATTAGTCACTAGTCAATCTATTTGTACACGCACACATACATACATATATAAATATATATATCTATTATCTATCTATCTATCTATTTGTTTATAGGCTATCTATCTATCTATTGTCATTTGTATATCTATCATTTGTCTATGTATCTATCTATTTGTCAATTTGACTATCTTATGTCTATCTATCTATTGTATCTATAGTTCTACCTATACTATTTAATGTCAATCTAACTATTTTCTATTTGTTTATATCTCTATAGGTATATTAGTCTATCATTCTATCTATTTGTCAATCATCAATCAATCAATATGTCTGTCTATCTATATATCTATCTATCTGTCTATCTATTTATCTTTTATATTTATCCGTCTGTATATTTCTATCTTTTTTTCAATCATCAATCTATCTATCTATTGTCTATCTATCTATATATATATGTATAAATCTAAATCTATCTATTTGTCTATTTATCATTCTATTTATCCATCTATCTATAAATATATATAAGTTTATTTTTCTTTCTATTAATCAATCTATCTATTATTTGTCTATCTCTCTATTTGTATATTAGTCTATTTATGTATAAGTTTGTGTCTATCGATCTTTCTATCAGTCTATCTATTTATTTGTCTTTATATCTTACTATTTAACTATCTTATTTCTATCAGTCTATCAATCAATCTATATATATCTCCTATCTATTTATCTTTTATTTGTCTATATGTCTTTCTCTCAATCTTTTTATATTATCTTTATTTGTCTAAGTGTCAATTTATCTATGTTTCTATATGTCTATTTTTTAGTTTATCTATTAGTCTATCTGTCTATTCATCTATATATCTATTTTTCTATCTATATATCTACCTATTTGTCTAATTGTTTATCTACCTATATATCTATCTATTGATATTTATATAATTTTTATTAGTCTAACATTTTGTGTCTATTTGTTTATCTGTCTATATATCTATTTATCTAGCTATTGTCTATCTATCTATATGTCTATCAATCGACCTATATATATATATATATATGTCTATCTATCTATTTAATGATATATTTGTCTATCTATCTATCAATCTATCTGCCTACCTATCTGTCTATCTATATATGTGTCTATGTGTCTATCTATCTATCTATCTATTAGTAAATCTATCTATCTGTCTATCTATCAATCAATCTATCTTTTTTCTTTCCTTCTATCTATTAGTATATCTATCTATTTATCTATGTGTTTATCTTACTATCTGTCTATATATCATTATATCTCTCAGTCTATTTATATATCTATCTATCTATCTATGTATCTGTCTTTCTATCTATTTGTCTATCTATTTATTTATCTATCTATCTATATCTTTAATTATCAATCTATCTATCTATTTATTTATCTATCTGACTATCTATCAATCTATCTATATGTCTATCTGTCTAACTCCCTATCTCACTATTTGTCTATAAGTCTTTCAATCCTTAACTCTCTATTTATATTTGTCTATATGCATATCTATCTATCGATCTATCTCACTATCTATTTATCAATCTATGTAATTATATAACTATCTATCTATCTGTTGATTTTTCTATCTATCAATCTCTCTATCTATCTATATTTCTTTATATCTACCTATCTATATGTCTATTTATCTATTTTTTATCTATCTATCTATCTATCTATTTACCTATAATATATTTGCCTATCTATCTATCTATCTATATTTTTTTCTATCTATTGGTCAATCCTTTTTTTATTTGTCTATCTATTTGTCTGTCTATCTATCGATTAATCTATCAGTCTATCACTCTATCAATCTATCTATGTATTTGTCTATATGTCTATCTGTATAATCTGTCTATCAATCTCTCTATCTATGTAATTATTAGTCTATTTGTCTATCTATCTTTCTATTTATTTATTCAATCATTCTATCTATCAATCTATATATTTGTCTATCTATCTATATATCTCTCTATCTAACTATCTATTTATCTTTCTATCTATTTGTCTATTTTTCATTCTTACTATCGATCTATCTGATCTATCATTCTATTGCCTATATGCTTATTTTCCTATCTTTATATCTATATATATATATCTGTCTGTCTATCTGTCTATTATCTATTTGTCTACTACCAATTTTTCTATATATCTATTTGTCTTTTTGTCTATCTCGTCTATCTATTTATTTTTCTATATGTCTATTTATCTATCTATCTATATGTCTATCTATCTATCAATTAGTCAATCTACTCAAATTGTTTATTTAACTATCTATCTCTTTGCCCTAACTATCTAATTTGATCTATCTATCTATCAATCTATCTACCTACCTATCTGCTAATCTTATATATGTGACTATGTGTCTATCTATCGATCTATTAGATCCTATCTGTCTGCTCTATCTATCAATCTATCAATCTACTCTTTTGTCTTTCCTTCTATCTATTAGTCTATCTATCTATTCATCTATGTGTTTATCTAACTATCTGTCTATATATCATTATATCTCTCAGTCTATCTATCTATCTATGTATCTGTCTTTCTATCTATTTGTCTATCTATTTATCTATCTATCTATTTATATCTTTAATTGTCAATCTATCTATCTATTTATTTATCTATATATATTTGTCTATCTATATGTCTATCTGTCTAACTCTCTATCTCACTATTTGTCTATAAGTCTTTCAATCCTTAACTCTCTATATATATTTTTCTATATGCATATCTATCTATCGATCTACCTCACTATCTATTTATCGATCTATGTAATTATATAACTATCTATCTATCTATTGATTTTTCTATCTATCAATCTCTCTATCTATCTATATTCCTTTATATCTACCTATCTATATGTCTATTTATCTATTTTTTTATCTATCTATCTACCTATCTATCTATCTATTTACCTATCAATCTATTTGCCTATCTATCTATCTATATTTTTTTCTATCTATTGGTCAATCCTTTTTTTATTTGTCTATCTATTTGTCTATCTATCTATCTATCAGTCTATCACTCTATCAATCTATCTATGTATTTGTCTATATATCTATATGTATATCTGTTTATCAATCTCTCTATCTATGTAATTATCAGTCTATTTGTCTATCTATCTTTCTATTTATTTATCAATCATTCTATCTATCTATCTATCAATCTATATATTTGTCTATCTATCTATATATCTCTCTATCTAACTATCTATTTATCTTTCTATCTATTTGTCTATTTTTCTTTCTTACTATCGATCTATCTGCACTATCATTCTATTTGCCTATATGCTTCTTCCTATCTTTCTATCTATATATATATATCTCTATCTGTATGTCTATCTATCTATTTGTCTATATATCTATTTATCTTTTTGTCTATCTCTCTATCTATTTATTTTTCTATATGTCTATTTTCTATCTATCTATATGTCTATTTATCTATCTATCAATTAGTCAATCTATCAAATTGTTTATTTAACTATCTATCTCTTTGCCTAACTATCTATTTGTCTATCTATCTATCGATCAATATATTTCTTAATTTTTTTCACTATCAATCTATCAATATGTCAGTTTATCTATTAGTCTATTAGTCTATCAGTCTATTAGTCTATCAGTCTTTAGTCTATAATTCAATATTTCTGTCCATCTATCTTTATGTCTATCTATCTATCTATCTATTTGTCTAACTGTATATTTATTTATCTTTTATCTATCTATCTCTCTATTTATTTATCTATCTAAAAGTCTATCTTTCAAAATGACTATATATCTTTCTATCAATTAATAAAACTATAAACCTATCAACCAATCTATCTATCCATTTATTTGCCTCTCTACTGATCTATCTGTCTATATATATATATGTGTGTGTGTGTGTTTATCTTTCAATCTGATAATCTGTCTATTTGTTTATTTGTGTGTGTGTGTGTGTGTGTCTATCTTTCAATCTGATAATCTGTCTATTTGTTTATTTGTGTGTGTGTGTGTGTGTGTTTATATCTATCTATCTATCTATATGTTTATGTGTCTATCTATGAAACATAACCTAAGTCTTTTAATGAATGCTGATGATGTTTGTTAAAACTAATTTTAATAACTTAAGAAAACTCAATTATTGACAGTAGTATTCCCCAAAATAAAAAATGAAAATTGTTAAATAACAAATTTTGAATATATAAAGAATGCTATTTTGATTTTTTTGAAATTTATGTTATATGATATTATTATGTGTTTGTGTGTGTGTGTGTGTGTGTGTGTGTGTAATACAAGTGAAAATTGAAAAATGTTATTAATAACAATTTTTGAAGATATAGAGAATACAATGATAATGTTTTTTGAAATTTTATTTTAATACAATTTTTTACCATTTTCTGATTCAAGATAACCTAATATAAACAACAATGTTAGAACAAAATAAACATAAGGGGAAATCAAATTTAACTTATTAATTTTTTACCATTTTTCTTCTAATTTTTTGGGGGCTTTAAGGTATGTCATTTTGAATTCATTTATGTTTTTAAAATACTCTTTATTCTATTATTAATTCACTTTAGAAACTTATTAATTTTTTTAATATTTTTTTTTTCTATTTTCAACTCTACTTCTCATTTCTAGAAATTAAAAAAAAGCATTTTTCTGATATTTTCTAAAATCCAAATATAATTCATTCCCACTTTTGACCACTTTATTGCTTCCTCAGTACTTCAGAAGAATTTTATCTTACGTTGAAAAAACAAATAATAAAAATATTATTATTTAATATATTAATGTGAAAAATTATTATCACTTCAAATTTATTATTTTAATAGTATCCATTCAATTTTTTTTTATTTTTTAGTGTTTATACTTTAAATTATAAAAACATTCAAATCATTTAAATTTTAATTAAAAAAAATATAAATTTATATTTTTAAATTTTGGAAATTAAAATAATAGAAAGATCTCGGGTTCCAGCCCCCCTTTTGATAAAAAATTGTAAAAATATTAAATATCGTGCTATCTCCAGGTTTTGGCAGCCCTACCTAGAGATAGCATGAGAGCCCTAGCTGTAGTAATTCGTTCGCCAATCTTCCTATTGTAGCTCATGTGGTGGTGCTCTTCTTCTATTTTGTGTCTATCGAGCTGCTTCATCTTCCATTTTGCTTCTGGTGGTGCTCTTCTCTTTCTGCTTCCTTACCACCTTTTCGCCGATAACATGATATATATTATTAACCTATATAATATCGATTTTAGGGTGAAATATACATAGATCTTTTACTTGTATTCATTCTTGAACTGCCTTGATTGTAAGTATCATCTTCTTTCCTTCTTGGGCATGTGGCATGCATTTAGGTAGTTATTGTATTTTTTATGCTTTGATTCTCAAAAACACAAAATTGCAAAAGTTAATGTATATTTTTATTGTTCTTGTGCTCCAAAAAATGTTTTTTGAGTATTTAATAAGAAGTTGAAGAGGTGAATTTTATTTGCTCTTTGCTTCTTCATGATCAATTTTGTGGGATTGGCCATCCATTCAGGCATATGGTATGATGGGAAGGTGAAAATAAACAATAAACTAGTGAAAACCTCATATTTCAAAAAATTTATTTTTGAAATAAAATTCTTTAATTTTTGAAATAAAAATAAACAATAAAATCCTTTCATTTTTGATCTAAATCAACTTAATTCCCTTCGACCTCAAATTGTTGTCTTATTTCATTGTTTCGTAATATATATATAAAATTTACATATGTATATAAATTTTAGCATTTGGTTCTTATTGTTGATTTATACACTCATATATAAATTTTATAATATTTTTAACTCATTCTACTTTAACTTAATAATCCATACAAGTAAATAAACTAGTGAAAACTAGTATTTCAAAAAGTTTATTTTTATCTCATTAATTAAGGTACTAAAATATAAATATTTTCTAAATTATTTAAACATATTACTAATATTGCATTTAGATATAAGTGTATTCTAAAATATATTAGTGTATACAAATAAAATAAATACATTAAATCATATAATATTTTTAAAAATTTAATAAATAAAAATATTACTTCCCAAACATATTTACTTATTATGTGATATTCCTGATTATACTATATTTGAAATTACATATAATATATTGATAGTTAACACAGATAAAATATTATAGGTATGTTAAATTCTAATATTATTTGATAAGTATAATTTTTTTAGACATTCACTCAAACAAGCAATTAAATTTTTATAGTTTGTCACAAGAATTCATATATTTTATAGAATTTTTAGCCTTCTTCTTTCTAGGAATATTAATGAAGAATATGAAGAAATTTAGCCTTCTTCTTTCTAATTTATGGATCTAAAATTAAAATTTTGTCTTTACAGTTTGCATATTGCTCCATGCTTTTCCTAAATTGGTTGTATGTCTAAGAGTTTGTTGAATATTTCATGCCTCCTAAAGGTATATATTCTCTATGGTTTCTAAATTAGATTTTTTTTTGATATTAGTTTAGTTTTTCTGTGGTTTTTTTTAATTTGTTTTTCTATGTGGTTTTTTCTTTGAAACGCATGCTTTTATATTATGTTAGATACATTAATTATAGTTGTAAAGATATAACACCTTGAAAGCCTTATTGATAAGCCTATATATGAATTTTAGTGGCCTTTTGAATTTTTATGAACAACTTGGCTATTATTTGAACTTTTTGTAGGTAGCTAGATTGATTCATCCCTAGATTTTCAATTATAACTGAGGTTGTTGATAGGCAAGTACTATTAACACTAATTTAGTCTTTAAATACACTGTTTCTAGGGTTGATTTTTTTGTACTAGGAATGCTAATTTTTTTGTACTAAGAATGCTAAGGAATCTAATTTCCCTTGTTTGATTATTTATGACCCTAAAGTGAGATGATGATCAGTACTTACTTATTTTTATTGTATATTAATCAACTGAGTAATTTAGGTTACATTTCAGGACATGTAAAATGAGTTCAAACAGAGAATAGATGCATTTAAGGCTAACAAATGGATTGTCTAACCAATCCTTTATATTGAGAGTCGAAGAATTTGTTCAATTTGCACTTAGTCTACTAGAAGGCAGAGATGGTAATCACATTAGATGTCCATGTAATAAGAAGAAGTGGCAAGACAAGAATTTTGTTGAGGTTAATGAGGCAAGGTTCCATCTTTAAAAATATGGTTTTGTCCGTAATTATCATGTGTGGTACTTGCATGGTAAGATCGAATCATCTATATATGGGGAGGAGGCATTATATAATGTGAATGCCACTAACCATAATACAATAACAAATATTATAGAATCATCGACATATTTGTTAAAATGGTTAATGATGCAGCAGGTCCACAATTTAAGGCTAATATTGTTGAGGAATCTCCAAACCCAACCGCACAAAATTTTTATGGCACACTTAATGCTGCAAACCAAGAAGTATGACCTAATTGTCAAACACACTCATAGTTATCACCCATTTCTCGAATGCTTCACATCAAGTCAGAGCATCGATTGTCTGAATGGTGCTACGATGCTGTGTCAGTTTATTAAGAAGTTTTTGCCGGATGATAATGTTATTAATGATAGTTTCTATGAAACCAAGAAGCTTATCAAGGGAATTGGGTTGCCAATCTATAAAATTCATACTTGCATGGATGGCTGTATGATTTATTGGGGTGATGACTCAGAATTAACTCAATGCAAATTTTGTGACCATGCTCGCTATTGACCACAAAGTATTAATAGACAAAAGCTTGTGCCATATAAGAAAATGTATTACTTTCCACCAACACCAAGACTTCAACAGTTATGCTGTATATGTAATTTGTTTTTTGATAATCTGTTTGTATAACCACATATTTTTGTTTCTATTTTAATATTTTCATGTAAGTGTGGGAAAGGAAATATTAAGAGGCCAGAGATGTAGCAGAGCCTGACTCATTTCATGATCAGACCCGTTCCGGTTAAATGAACCGAAAGATTTTTTTTATTATAAAATGTTTGTAATTATAATTTTGGGTGGCAGTTTTTTGGACCCGGTGAACTGTTTATCGTCTCTCTCTCTTCTCTTTGCGTGATTTAGCATGACTATCCAATGCTGCATACTGTAAGACTATATTTTGGTTGGTTTAATCTGTAACGCATAAGTATTTTCTGGTGGATTTAGCTAGTCGTACTAAGCAACTAGTGAACCACGTTATTTTTGGTGTTTATTTCATGTTTTTGATTCTGTCGTGGTTGGTTGATAGATTAGATATATATATATATATATATATTGCTTGTTTTCTGTTGTTTCTGTTGTTTCTGTATCTTAATATCACTATCGTGGAAGCATAATTACCCAACTAGTTATATGCTTTAGAAGCTAATACTGAGAGTATGAGATGACATGATGATCATTTTGTAGAAGACGATGTGATGCATCATTATTCTGATTCTCCTGCATGGAAACATTTTAATGCTACGCATCCATCATTTGCAACTGAAAGCCATAATGTCGGATTAGGCCTTTGTACTGATGGATTTCGACCATTCTAGCAATATGAAAGTCATTATTTTTCATGGTCTATTATCCTCACTACATATAATCTGCCCCTAGAAATGTGTATGAAGGAACAATACATGTTTCTAATAGTTATTGTCCCATGCCCGAGAAATTAGAAGGACAAGTTAGATGTGTATTTACAACATTTTATTTTAGAGTTAGAAACATTGTGAGAAGTTGGAGTTGAAACTTATGACATATCTAGAAAGTAAAATTTATGCTACGGATAGCTCTCTTATGGACAATCAGTGACTTTCCAGCTTACTCAATGTTGTTTGGTTGGAGTACATTTGGAAGACTAGCATGTCCGTATTGTAAGGATGAATCAGATGCCTTTACCCTACAGAATGGAAGGAAACAAACATGGTTTTATAATCATCATAAGTTCCTTCCACTAGATCATCTATTTAGAAGAAATAAATATGCTTTTAGAAAGAATCGAACGGTAATAGATCCACCTCCAAAAATTTTCTTTGGTGTTGAGTTGCTAAGAAAAATTGATGCATTAGGCTTAAAAAAAGTTACTAAGATTGGGGCAAATGAAGATAATGTTTCTGTTAGTAAATTAACTAGTTGGAATAATAAGTCAATTTTTTGGGATTTACCATTTTGGAGCACAAATCTCATACGACATAATTTAGATGTGATGCATATGGAGAAAAATGTGTTTAAAAATATCTTTAACATAGTGATGAATGTTGAGGCAAAAATAAAAGGCAATGTAAAGTCTTTATTAGACTTTATGGAAATATGTCGTCAACCAGAATTGCATGTTGTTGATTGCAAGCTTCCAAAAGCTTGCTGAATATTAGACAAAAATGGTCGAAATGAGATGTGTATTTGGGTTTAGAATCTTAGATTTACAGATGGATATGAGGAAACATAAACTTTTTGGAATGAAAAGTCATGATTGTCATGTCTTTATGCAAATGTTGATACCAATTGCATTTCGAGAAATATTTCCATCAACTGTGTGGCAAGCATTAATAGAACTTAGCTCATTTTTTAAGGAGCTTACATCAATTGTGCTTAAAATAGAAGATATGTTGAGATTAGAGTCAGAAATGCCAATTATTATTTGCAAACTAGAGCAGATATTCCCTCTGAGTTTTTTTTTGATTCAATGGAGCATTTGCCAATGCACATGGCATATGAAGTAAGGATAGCAGGACCAGTCCAATACAGATGGATGTATCCATTTGAAAGGTATGCAAATTTATGTTTTAAAACTACATTTACTATCATCAAATCATTATATGATTTTGGTATTTATAAACTTATTGATTGGATAGCTAGGTATTTGTGGAATTTAAAACAAAATGCAATGAATAAAGCCAAAGTGGAAGGAACAAAATGCAACAAATATTTAGTTGAAGAAGCTTCAGCTTTTTGTGAGCATTATTTCAATCCAGCACTTCATACAAGACAGAAGGATGCCGCATAATGTTGAGTCCCATATTGGAGAAGGAAATGATTTCAATGGGAACTTGTCAATATTCACCCATCTCGGTTGACCTTTTGGACGACATATAATATGAATGCTAAGTGAACAAGAGATTAATATTTCACATCAATATGTCTTGCTGAACTACATTAAAGTTAAACCTTATATTGAGTATGCATCTTAACCCAGCTATTGCACTAATGTTGTAATTTTATAATTCAACTAATGAGTGTTCTATTAATAGAATATTCTTTACTGAGTTGAAAAAAATGTGCCATAATTAATGATGCAACTGTTGATGCTAGACTCGATGATTTTGTTCTAGTATGGTTCAAGACTTGCATAAGTTCTTTATTGTTTTACTTAGTTAATGCTACCATGTTTTTTAACACACTCTTATTTACATACACATGACAATGCTGAAAACATATATCTTAAAGCTCTAGCAGAAGGACTGCAAATAGTTAACTGTTATAATGGATATAATATGAATGGTTTTCATTTTCACAAACTTCAACGGGGAACTTTTACATTTTCAAATAATAGTTGTGTGTGCGTTAAAGGTGCTAATTACACGATTGATGAAACTGACTACTATAGTCAATTACAAGAAGTCATAAAATTAGAGTACCCAGGATGGCCCATTAAGAATATTATTTTATTTAAGTATGAGTGGTTTGACATTACATCAAATGTCAGGATGAGGATCAATAAGCAATACAAATTTGTTTTAGCAATGCAAGCACAATAAGTGTATTATTGCACATATGTAAGCTTAAAACATGATACTAGATCTTGGTTGGCTATTTGTAAAATCAAAGCTAGAGGAATGATTGAGATGCTTGCAGAGCCAAAGATTACCCCACAAGATCTATATCAATAGGAAACAAATGATGCTGGAGAATATAGTTTACCGGTAGAAAATGAAACTATTTTGCTTAATGATCCAATAGGTGAAATGTTAAATATCGATGTAACTGAAACACTTATTCATGAAGAAGAAGAAGAAGAATATGATGAAGATGAAGAAAAAGAATGGAACGATTTAAACAATGATAAAAATTAGGTTGGTAATTTGATTGTTGTATAACCATTTAATTACCAATTAATATATATAGTATTTTGTTCTTATGCTCATGGAGATATGGTCGAGGAGTAGAATGAGGATCTGGGATAAGGGCAAGAGGACGTGGTAGGAATGTGGTTTTCTCCCCTAGTGCCCAAGTAGATTCTAAATCATTAGAAGGTTCACCTACCACGCATACATCTACACAAGGTGCCATCATCCATGATACTACTGGCCCCACCTTGCATACACCAGGTGATCATGCATCATTTTCTTTACCACCACTTGTAGAAGATTCAACACCTCAAGTAGCCTCATTACAGAGTTCAACATTACCACTACTCATTGGTTCTGTCTCTCATCCTTCCATTACACTTACTGATGCAGAGTATGTTTTCCTTTTTGAACTATTTCACTTGAATTTTTTTATGTTGACCAAATTATGTTTATTAACTACAGTGATGAAATATGTATGTTTACTTGTAGGATACAAATCTTAGAGAATATATCTAAAATTATCACTAATATCTTCAAGGAGCATTTGCATGTGATGGGTTATAATTGGAAGATGGTGCCTCATGATATCAAAGATTTCTACTTTCAAGAGTTTCAAGTATGAATTGGGTCTAAGATATATTTTATTTTATTTTTCTATATATTGATCAATAACAAATGTTGTTTCACTTTGGTCTTGAATATTTTTTTAAATGTTTTTTAATAATGTGGATAAGCTGGAATTGGAATGTGAATAAAATCAAAAAAAAATTATAACATTAAAAAGTTTCACATATCATATACAATACAAGTATTTTTTTATTTCACAAATTTTCATTTTTGGCATTATATCAATTGCAGAAATATTATCACTGGGATCCTTCACTAGATGCTCTAGTTAAGATTGCATGGCATAAAAGGGCTTCATGATGTTATAGTAATGATGTGATTCGATAGAAAGATCATAGCGAATAATAGAATTTCATCTCAGAGAGTATTTGGGAAGCTTGGCAACATTATTGGCAGTCACCAGAATTTCAGAAAAAAATCTACCCAAGGATCTATGAATAGGATGAGTGAGATTAGAGGTGAGAGCGTAGAACCTTCACGACATACTAGTGGTTCCTTATCTCATAAGGAGCATGCTAAACGTTTGCTATGTATATTGATAATTATTTTGAATTTATTTAATGTTTTTAAAATACTTGTTTTATTATATTATACTTTTACAATTTTAGGTGGCCAAGTTAAAGCGTCCGCTTCTTCCACATGAGTTCCTAGAAAAAATGCATAGGAGAAAGGTATATAATTAATTAGTTGATTGGAAGTCTTAAGAGATCTATGTAAGTGGAATCTATTTAGTAAATTTGTTTGTAATTTTTGTTTATAAAAAAAGTTATTACTAATGTTTATATATTTTAGGATTGTGTAGTTTCAAGGTATGAGGCTAAGACTGCAGCTGTAAGAGAGGATGCAACTTCATCTCAATCAGTTGATGCAACTCAAATATATCTAGAAGAGGTTGGGGGATTAAAGAAGAAAGGAGTATAAGACATTGGATCAATAGGATCCGTATGCCTACAATCTCAAGCATCATCCAGTTCTATCACTATGCTTTCAACTAGTCAACCGATTCATGAATCTCAGACACATGCAAAAGAAGATAGTCAAATCCATGCTTTGGAAAAGGAGATGAATGTGGTTCATGAGCAAATGATGCAGCAATAGAGGGAGCATTTATTGACTGTGAAAAGTCTTACTACGACTTTTCAAGCACATATTTTAGAGCTTATTAGGGGTTTGCCTATTTCATCAGCCATTGCCCCAAAGATATATGTACCTACTACTAAAAGATCCAACTAATTGTTAAACATTTTTATTATTAAAGTTTTGCACAAAGGAATTATAATCTAAAATTGTGGTTGAATACGGTGTATAAAACTATTAACTATTAGTTATAAAAATTGTGTGTTGCAATTTATATTATGGTACAAAAAATTTTGAATCTAGTATAGAAAATATTGAATAATATAGAAAATATTGGAAAATAACAAATTTAACAAAAATAAATGAAAATTGGAAAAAATAATTGAAATGGATTTTGCAATAGATATTCTATTGCAAATAAGTGACTTTTATAAAGAATATATTAGTTGCAATGCTATTTCAAATTTGTAATGGAATTACAATAAAATTACAATAAGATAGTTTGCAAGGATTCATATTGGTTGCAAATATGTTGCAAAGTTGCAACGAAATTACAATAGTCATTGAAATGGTTAGTAATGAAACGATTGCTGATCTATTGCAAATTTGCAATAGAATTGAAATATAATTACAAAAACTTAATTTTCAATTACTCATTGTGGTTGAAACTCAGTTGCAAAGTTGCAACGGAATGGATACATACATTTTAATGGTTATTAATGAAATGGTTGATGATATGTTGCAAATTAGCAATGGAATGACAACAATTTTAGGTCAACCATTGTCTTATGATTCTTGGGAATTAGCAATGGATGTAAAATGCATTGCAATATAACAACAGAATAATTGTTTTGCAAATCAATTAGTCTTTTGCAACTAAATGCCTAAGTGTGCAAAATTGCAACAAGGTTTTTTGCAAAAGAATAATTTTGTTGAAAGTCCGATGCTAATAGATATTTGCAACATATTTTTAAGGCTTTGCAAAGGACTTGGAATGAAAAATTCCATTGCAAAACTATGATTTTCTTATGGTGAAATAGAAACCTAGACAAATAGAAAGATAGATAGTTATATATATTATTAGATAGATAGATCTACAAAAAGATAGATAAATAGATATATGAATAGAAATATATACAGATAAATAGAAATAGAGAAAGCCATTTAGGCTAATAAATAGATGTGCACATAGATAGAGAAAAAAAGAGATAGAAAGAAAGATAGATAGATATAAAGATATAAACGTAGATAGACATATAGAAAGATAGACAGGTAGACATATAGACAGATAGATAGATAGACATATAATGATCGAGAAAAGATAAACTTATAGAACGATAGATTGAAAAAAAAATAAATAGATAGATAAAGAGAGAGATAGATTGATAGATAAATAGATAGATAGATCGATAGATAGACAAATAGATAGATAGACAGATAGATAAAAAAACATATATTCTATCTATTTATCAATCTGTTTGTCTATTTGTCTGTCTGTCTGCTTATCTATATGTTTATCTTGTTGTCTATCTATTTATCTATCTACCTATTTTTCTCTCTATATATCTGTCTATCAATTTCTTTGTCAATCTATCTGTCTATCTATCTATCAATATTGCTCTCTCTCTATCTGTCTATCTATCTGCTTGGATATCTATCGATCTATCTGTCTATCTATCATACTATTTATCTAGCATTATGTCAATCGATCTTTATAAATGTCTGTCTATTAAATTATCTAATTTTCTATCTATCTATCTTTCTATCTATTTATCTATATGTTTGTCAATGTATCTGTCTATCTATCTATTTATCTATCTATTTATCTATCTATTTATCTATCTTTCTTGATATGTATCTATCTATCAGTCTGCCTATATGTGTGTCTATCTATCTATCTATCTATCTGTCTATCTATTTATATATGCGTATATTTGTCTATCTCACTAATTGTACATCTATGTCTCGGTCTATCTTTCTAGTTTTTTGTTTATCTACCAATCCATATATCAAACTCTTTATAAATTTGTTTATCAATTTGTCTACCAATCTGTCTATATATTTTTTATCTATTTATTGATCTAACAATCTATCTATCTGTCTATCTATCTGTCTTTCTATCTATCTGTCTTTCTACTATCTGTCTATCTATCTGTCTATCTTACTATCTAATAATCTATGTAATTATCTATCTATATCTTTTTCTATCTATTTGTCTATCTATAAGTCTATTTATCTATCTATCTATTTGTCTATCTATCTAAATGTCTATCTATCTCTCTATCTATATATGTATCAATATATATATATATATATATCTATATCTATATATATATCTATATATCTGTATATCATCAGTAAATTTATCTATATATCGATATGTATATCTATTTATCTATCAATCTATCCATCAATTTGTCTATTTATCTGCCTATAATATATCGATCAATCAAATTATGATTCTATCTATAAATATATCTGTCAATCTAACTATCTATCTGTTAATTTATCTATCTATTTATCAGTTTATATATCTATCTGATTGTCTATCTATCTTTCTATCTATCCATCTATCTATCTGTCTTTATATCTGTCTATCTATCCATCTATATATCCAATGATCTATTCATCTATCTTTCCAAAAATCTAAGTGTCAATCTATCTATCTTTATATCTCTCTTTCTATTTGTCTATCTACGTGTCTATCATTCTGTTTATCTCACTTTCTATTTTCATGTCTAACTACCTTTTTATCTCTCTATTAGTCTGTCTATTTATTTATCAAAATATTTGTCTATCTCTTTGTCAATATGTTTATCTATCTTATTGTCTATTTATCTGTTTTCCAGTCTATATATCTAACTGTCTATCTCGACATGTGTCTTTCTAATTGTTTATCAATCTGTCAGTCAATCTATCTATCTATCTATCTTTCTAGTTATCTATCAATCTATCTGACTATCTATCATTCTGTCTATCAATCTTTATATATGTATGTCTATCAAATTATATAATTATCTATCTATCTATCTATTTATCTATATGTTAGTCAATGTATCTCTCTATCTATCTATTTATCTATTTATCTATCTAACTATCTATGTATCAATCTATAAGTCTATCTATATATATGTTATCTATCTGTCTGTCTATCTATATATGTGTTTTATATCTATCTATCTATCTATATATCAAACTCTCTATATATTTGTCTATATATTTGTCTACCAATCTATCTATCTTTTTGTCTATCTATTTATCTAATGATCTATCTATCTATATATCTGTCTATCTATGTGTGTATCTATCTATCTATCTATCTTTCTATCGCTTAATCTATATATCTATCTATCTATATATCTCTATATCTATCTATCTATTTATATGTCTATTTATCTATCTATCTATCTATCTGTCTGTCTATCTATATGTCGATCTATCTATCTATCTATCAATATATATATATATATATATATCTGGCTATTTATTTGTCTATCTATCAGTATATCTATCAATCTGTCTATCATAATATTGATCTGTATATCTATTTATTAATCTATCTATCTATCTATCAATTTATCTATCAATCTCCCTATAATCTATCTGATCAATCTAATTATGAATTTATCTATCATCCATCTATCAATCTTACTATCTCTCTATCTATATATCTATCTATTTATATGTGTAAATATCTATCAGATTGTGTATTTATTCGTCTATCTATACATCCATCTAACCTTCTATATATCCATCTTTCTATCTATATGTTTTCCTATCCGTCTATATATCCAAATATCTATTTATCTATCTATCCAACAATCTATCTATCTTTATATTTGTCTTTTTATTTGTATATTTACCTATCTATCAATCTTTTTATGACTTAGTATTTACATGCCTAATTACCTTTTTATCTATCTATCTATCAGTGTGTCTATCTATTTATCAATCTTTTTGTCTATATGTCTATCTATCTATTTATCTATTTGATTGTCTATCTGTCTGTCTATTTTTCTATCTATCCATCTATCTATCTATATATCCATCTAACTATTTGTTTGTCTGTCTGTCTATCTACCTATATATCTCTCTATCTATCTATCTATCTTTTATGTGTTTGTCTATCTATCAATCTATCAATCTATCTAGCTATATTTCTATCTATGGCTCTGTTTATCAATAGTTTATTAATCTATCAATCAATTTGTCTATAAAGTAATTTATCTATCATTCTATTAATCTATCTATCAATCGATTGATCAATTATTCTATCAATCAATCTATCAATTTGTCTATTAATATTTTTATAAATCTGTTTATCTATTTAACTATCTATCTATCTATTTAACTATCCATCTATATATTTGTCTATCTATAAATAATTCTATTATTCTATCTTTCTTTTTATCTATATGTCTATATAATTATATCTTTCCATCTATCTATCTATGCATCTATATTTATATTTTTTTATCTATCTTTTTATCTATCTATATGTCTATCTATCTATCTATATGTTTATTTGTCTAACTTTTTGTCAATCTATCTATCTAAATGGAAATCTATATTTCAAACTATCTGTCTAGCTATCTATCTATCTATATTTCTATCTATCTATTTAATTATATATCTATACATCTATCTTTTTATCTAACTTTTTTTATAACTATATGTCTATCTATCTATCTATATATATATATAACTAACTATTTGTGTAACTATCTATTTATTGATCTATCTATATATCTATCAATCAATCTATCTATCTATCTAACTATCTATGTTTCTATCTATTAATCTTTATATCTGTCTATCCATCCATCTATCTATCTATATATCTATTTTTCAAACTATCTGTCTATCTATTTGTATTTCTTACTAACTATATATTTGTTTGTCTATCTATCTATCTGTCTATCAATTTGTCTATATTTCTATCTATCTATCTATCTATCTATATTTCTATCTATCTGTCTATCTATCTGTCTATTTATCTATGCGATATCTATCTAATTGTCTATCTATATCTTTATCTATTTGTATATCTATCTGTCTATTAATTAATCTATATATTTTTCTATTTGTATGTCTTTCTATATGTATATCTATCTATCTATCAATCTATTTATTATTCTGTCAATCAATCAATCTATCTGTCTATCTATCAGTCTTTCTATCCATTAATCTATCTAGCTATCTATCTATGTATTTATAAATCTTTCTATGTATCGATCTTTCTCTATATGTGTTTATCTATCTATATAACTAACTATTTATCTATCTATATATCTATCTGTGTATATATATATATATATATATTTGTCTATCCATCTATCTAACTATCTTTATATCAATCTATATATCTATCTATCTATTTATATGTCTATCTTTCTCTCTATATATCTATCTATCTATTTGTGTTTTTATATGTTTATATATATATATATATATATATATATATATATATATATATATATATATATATCTAACTATCTGTCTATCAATATGACTATCTACTTGTCTATCTATCTATCTAACTGTCTGTCTATCTATCTATATATCTATTTATCTATTTGTCTATCTCTTTGTATCTCTATTTATATATCTATATGTCTATCTATCTATCTGTCTATTGATCTGTCTATCGATCTGTCTATCGATCTGTCTATCGATCTGTCTATCTATCAATCAATCTATCTGTCTATTGATCAATCTATCGATCAATCTATCTATCTATTTGTCTATCTATCTGTCTATTTATTTTTATATCTATCTATCTAACTATCTATCTATCTATCTATCTATCTCTATATCTATATGTCTATCTATATATCTAACTTTTGATCTATCTATCTCTCTGTATATTTATCTGTCTAACTATTTATCAATCTATGTGTCTATCTATATGTCAATCTATCTATCTATTTATCTATTTGTCTATCTATCTATCTATCTATCTATGTATCTATATAACTATCTGTCAATATTTTTGTCTATCTTTATGTATATTTATTTTTCTAACATTCTATATTTCTGGCTATCTTTCCGTCTTACTAATTTTCTAGCTTTTTATCTTTCTGTCTATCTATATATCTAACTATTTGTCTATCTTTCCATCAAGCTATATGTTTGTGTATATATATTTATATATCTATCTGTCAATTACTCTATTTATTTATCGACCTAACTTTCTATATATTTATCTATCTATTTATCTGACTATCTATCTATTTATTTGTCATATCTATATATCTATCTATATATTTGTCTATCTACCTAACTATCTATCAGTCTATCTTTTTGTGTATTTTTTTGTCTATCTATTTTTCGATCCATCCATCCATCTATTTATCTATCTATATGTGTATATATCTATCTATCTATATATCTAACTATCTATCTATTTATTTGTCTATCTATTTGTCTATATATCTGTCTATATTTATTTATCTATTTTTCTATCTCTTTGTATATGTATCTATCTCTCTATATATATGTCTATCTATCTGTCTATCTATCTATCTATCTATATATCTAACTTTTGATCTATCTATATATTTATATGTCTAACTATCTGTCAATCTATGTGTCTATCTATATGTCAATCTATCTATCTAGCTATCTATAAATCAATCAATCTATCTATTTGTGAATCTATCTATCTAGGTATCTATATAACTATCTATCAATCTATTTGTCTATCTTTATGTTTATCTATTTTTCTAACATTCTATCTTTCTGGCTATCTTTCTGTCTTACTATTTTTCTAACTTTTTATCTTTTTGTCTACGTATATATCTAACTATTTGTCTATCTTTCCATCAATCTATATGTATGTGTGTGTGTATATATCTATCTGTCTGTCTATCGCTCTGTCTATCTATCTTCCTATCTAACTAAGTATCTATCTATCTTTCTATCTATTTATTTAACAATCTATGTTTCTATATATTTATCTGTCTATTTATCTGTCTATCTATCTATCTATTTTTTTGTAATACCAATATATCTATCTATCTATTTGTCTATCTGTCAATCTATCTATCATCCTATCTTTTTGTATATTTTTGTCTATCTATCTTTCTATCCATCCATCCATCTATCTATTATCTATTTATTTATATGTCTATATATATATATATATATATATATATATATATATATCTATCTATCTATCTATATATCTAACTATCTATCTATTTATTTGTCTATCTATTTGTATATATATCTGTATATATATCTGTTTATATATTTGTCCATTTATTTTTCTATCTCTCTATATATGTATATATCTTTCTGTCTATCTAATGATCTATCTACCCAACTATCTATCAATCTATTTTTCAATCTATCTGTCTACCAATTTGTTTATCTATTTTACTCTCTATATATATTTATATTTATCGATTTAATTGACTTTGTATTTGTCTATATAACTGTCAATCTATCTTTTTATATATGTGTCGATCTATTTGATTATATATCTATCTATCTATTTATCTATCTATCTATTTGGCTATCTATCTAACTATATATTTGTGTATATATATATATATATATATATATCAATATATCTTTATCTTTATCTTTATCTATCTATCAATCAATCAATCTATCTATCTGTCTGTCTATCTTTTTATCTATATATCAATATGTCTATCAATATGTCTATCTATCCATCCACCTATCTATCTATCTATGCATCAATTGATATGTCTGTCTATAAGTGTATCTATTTGTCTAAATATTTGTCTATCTATATGCCTATCTATTTGTCTATTTATACCACTTTATATCTTTTAGTCTATCTATTTATCTATCTACCTTTTATCTATCTATCTATCTATCTATCTATCTTTCTTTCTTTATATTTATATATCTATCTATCTATATATTTATCTATCTATGTATCTTTCTATCTCTCTATTTATCTATTATCTATGTGTCTATCTATTTGTCTATCTTATCTTTCAATCAATCAATCTATTTGTCTATTTGCCAATCTATTTGTATATCTATCTTTGTATCTATCTATATATCTATCTATCTATGTATCTCTCCATCAATCTGTCTAACTATTTTTCTATCTTTCTTTCTATCTATCTGTCTATCTATCTTTCTATCTATTTGTCTATCTATCTGTCTATCTCAATATCTATATATTTGGAAATCTATTTATCTAACTATTTGTCTATATCTATTTAACTATCTGTATATCTTTATGTCTATCTATCTGTCTATCAATTAATCTATCTATATGTCTATCAATCTATCTATCAATCTATCTTTCAGTTTTACTAATAATCTATCTATCAATCTATATATCAATCTTTCTATCTAATTATCAAAATGTCTATCAATCATTCTACCAATCTGACTATGTATCTATCAATTTGTCTATCTATTTTACTTTCTATCTGTCTGTCAATTTATATCTCTATCTATTCATCTATTTATGCATCTATCTATCTCTCTATCTATCCAAATATCTATATATCTTGCTTTCTATTTATCTATCTATCTTTCTGTTTGTCTATCTATATGTCTATATATATGACTATCTATTTGTCTATCTATCTATTTATCTATTTTTTTAACTATCTATCTATCTATAAATCTGCTAATATATCTAACTATCTATTTGTCTATATATCTTTTTATAACTATCAGTCTATCAATCTATTTATCGATCTATTTATCTATCTATTATCAGTCTATCTATCTATCTATCTATTATTTAGCTATCTATTTATTTATCAATCAATTAATCAATATATCTGTCATTCTATCTATCTGTCTAACTATCTCTTCTATCTATATATCTGACTATATATATATATATATATATCTATCTATCTGAATATATATCTGTCTATCTATTTATCTATTTATATGTCTATTTATCTTTCTAAGTGTTTATCTTTCTAACTATCTATAGTTATTTCTATCTATTTGTTAATATATTTGTCTATCTATATGTGTATCTATCTGTCGATCTATCTATCTATCTATATATCTATCTATCTATATATCTATCTATCTATTTATCTATCCTTCTATCTATTAATATGTCTATCTGTTATTTTATCTACAATCTAAATATCTATCTATATATCTTTATATCTATCTTTCTAATTATCTATCTATCCATCTGACTTTCTATTTGTTTATCTATCTGTCCATCTATTTATCAATCTATCTGTCTATTTATCTTCTTTCTATCTTGTGATCTATCCATGTAAATATCTTTCTATCATACTAACTTAATATTTTTCTATATATCTTTTTATCTATCTATTCTATTATCTATCTACCTAACTATGTGTATATATATCAGTTTATCTATCTTTCTATCTATATATCTAAATACCTATTTATCTATGTATCTATCTATCTATCTATCTATTTGTCTATATATTTTCATATCAATCTATCTATCTATTTGTCTATATATTTTCATATCTATCTATCTATCTATCAGTCTAATAATTTGTCTTCCTATTTGTTAATATATATATTTATAAGTGTTTTTATCTCTCTATTTATCTATCTATCTATCTATTCATATATCTAATTATCGGTCTATCTATTTAAAGATCTATATATCTATTTACTATCTATTTATCTTACTGTCTATCTATCTTTCTATCTATTTGTCTATTTATTAGTTTATCTATCTGCATATCTATCTTTCAATGTGTCTCTCAATATGACTATCTATTTATCTATCTATCACTCTATCTATCTATATATTGATCTGTCTATTTATCTATCTGTCTAACTACCTATCTATCTGTTGTCATTATATCTCTATGTCTATCTGACTTTTTATTTGTCTCTCTATCTATTTATTTATTTATATATCAAATTTTCTATCTATCTATCTATCTAAAAGTGAATATATCTCTCTATCTATCAATTTATTTATCTATCTAACTACTATATTTTTACATCAATCAATCAATCTATCTTTCTATCAATCAATCAATTAATCAATCAATCTGTCTATCTATCTATCTATATTTCTGTCTATCTATTTATCTATCTTTATGTCTATCTATCTGTCTATCTATCTATATATCTCCCTATTTAACTATCTATTTATCTATCTATATATCTATCTATCATTCTATCTATATACCTATCTATCTATCATTCTATCTATCTATCTATCTATATGTGTGTCGTTCTGTCTATCTATCTTTCTATCTATTTGACTATATATCTTTTATATATTTATATATCTATTTGTCTATCTTTCTATATGTTTATCTATCTATTTATCTATCTATCTATATACCTATCCATCAATTTAGCAATCTATCTATTTGTCTATCTATTTCTTTATCTATCTATATTTTTTTGTTTTTTATCAATCTATCTATCTATCTAAATGTCTATATTTTTGTCTATCTATCTATAGATTTATCTATTTGTTTATCTATCTATCTATCTATCTATCTATCTATATACATATCTATCAATCTATATATCTGTCAATCTATCATTCTATCTATATATCTATATGTGTGTCAATCTATCTATCTATCTTTCTATCTATTTGAATATATATTTTTCTATATATTTGTATATCTATTTGTCTATCTTTCTGACTATTAAAGTATCTACCTTTTTCTTTATCTATCTATCTTTAAGTGTATCTATCAATATACCTATCTATTTGTCTATCTATATGTCTATCTATCTATCTATCTATTTGTTTATCTATCTTTTTTATATCTGTCTATCTTTATGACTATCAAACTTTATATCTATCTAACTATTTATTTATCTATCTATCTATCTATTTATTTGTTTATCTATCTGATATAATTATTTGTTTATTGATCTATCTGTCAATATGTGTATCTATCAATCTAATTGTCTATCTTTTTAACTGTCTATCTATCTATTTATCGATCTGTCTATTTATCTATTTATTAATATGTCTCTCTATCTATCAATCAATAAATCAATCTATCTGTCTATCTATCTATTTGTCTATCTATCTATATATCTATCTTTTTGTCAATCAATCTTTTTATCCATTTGTCTAACAATTTATCTATCTATCTATCTACATATCTATATATGTATCTACTATCAAAGTATCTTACTATCAGTCTATCTATCAGTCTATCTATCTATCTATTTATCTATCTATTTATCTATCTATCTAACCTATCTATCCATCTATCTATCTAAATATCTATATATCTATCTAATTGTCTATCTATCTATTTGTCTATATAAATGTATATATTTTTCTCTATCAATATATATATCTATCTAATTGTTTATCTATTTATCTATCTATCTAGCTATCTATCTGTTTTTCTATCTATCTATCTATCTATCTATGAGCTATCTATGTGTTTATCTATCTATCTATCTATGTGACAATATATCTATCTATCTACCTACCTATCTATCAGTCATTCTATTAATCTATCTACCTTTTATCTATCTATCTATCTATAAGTGTATCTACCTATATATCTATCTATTTATCTATAAATAAGCCTATATATTTGTCTATCTATCTATTTTTCTATCTATCTACCATTTTGTATATTTATCTTTATATCTATCTATCAATCTCTCTATTTGTATATCTATCTATCTATTTATATATCAGTCTAACTTTTGTCTATCGATGTGTCTATCAATATGTGTATCTATCTGTCTAACTATATATCTTTTTCTCTATCTATCTTTCTATCTATCTTTATATCTATCTTTATATCTATCTATCTATCTATATATCAATTTGTCTATCTATCTGTGTATCTATCTATTTATCGATCTGTCTATCTATATATCTAGTTATCTATTAATCAATCAATCTATCTATCTATCTATCTATTTATCTATCTATCTATTTGTCTATCTTTTTATTTATATATCAATCTATCTACCTATCTATGCATATATCAATCTGTGTATTTATGTCTATCTATTTGTCTATCTATCTATTTATATTTTTATCTATTGAATTGTCTATCTAAATATCTATCTATCAGTTATCTATCCATCTATCTATTTATTAATTTATTTGCTATATATCTGTATATCAATCCTTCTATATGTCTATCTATCCTTATTTCTATCTTTCTATCTATCTATATATCTATTAATCTAATTGTCTACATATTTTTCTATCTGTTTATTTATCTACCTATGTATCTATTTTTCTTTTTGTCTTTCTATCTGCATGTTTATTTGTCTATTTATCTATCTTTAAATCTATCTATCTATTTAACTAATTGTCTATCTATCTCTCTGTTTATCTATCTTTATAACTGTTTATATATCTGTCTAACTATCTGTATGTCTAAATGTCTATCTATCTTTCTGTCTATCTATCTATCTATCTATTTAATTATTTATCTATCTAACTATCTATCTATATGTTTCGTTATCTATCTATATGCCTATCTATTTGTCTATCTTTCTATTTATCTATCTATCTGTTTGTCCATCTCTCTATCTATTTATCTTTCTATGTATCTATCTATCTATATGTCTATCTATTAATCTGTCTATCTGTTTCTCTATCTCATATATATATATATATATATATATATATATATATATATATATATATCTATCTATCTATTTGTCTATCTATCTTTCTATATATCACATGTCTTTGTTTATTTCTATCTTTTCGTCTATCTATCTATTTGTCTATTTATATATCTATATATTTGTCTATCTATATATCTTTCTATATATGTGTGTATATATATATATACAGATATTTGTCTGGCTATATATATCTCTCTCTATACATCTATCTGTCTACACTACAATAAATTATCTTTTTAGTTAGTTTGAAATTTTGCTAGTGATATAATCCCTAGCTAATTTGCTAGGGATTAACTAGGGAACCACAAGAGATGTTTGATTTTATATTGAATGATAAATTTGTGATGGATTAGAGATTGAAATTTTTGATTTAAGAATATCTCTATATAATATTTTCATTGATTTTGGTACAAACATTCACGGCAAGTTTAGCAAGGACTTTATATATGGATTTTCCCTAGTTAATTAGCTTAACAAAAAATACCTCAATAAATCATTATCAAGAAAAATATTTTTACAATTATATATTAATAGCAACTGATTAGTCCTTAAATTTTAATTTTCACAAAATATATGCATTTATTTAGGGATTTTTTCTAGCATAGCATAGGTTTATTTTTGTCGTTAATTTATACTGAATTATTTTTTTTTTATATTATTTATTTTAATATTTGATGTAATTTTGTATCTTAATGGTTTGTCATGATCTATAGATGAGGGATCCTTAAAAGATTCCTTTTCTTCATATTATTATAAAAATAGGATATTATAAATAAATAATTTCATAAATATATAAATACGAATAAAAATTTATATTAATAAAGACTAAAATAAATATTTTTATAGTTATAAAATTTTAAAAATATATACAAAATATTATTTGAATTAATTAATAAAGATATTTAAATATTTGTATTAATAAAAACATTAAATAATTAATTTTATACTTAAAACATTTTTTAAAATATTTGAAATAATACATGAACATACATAAATATTTGTGTTAATAAAAACCTAAAATCATTATTTGTTTGATAATAAAAAAATATTCACAGAAATTCTAAATTAAGAAAAAACAAGTAAATATTAATATTAATATAACTTAAAAAAAATTTAATGATTATAGTAATTTATTTTAAAATTTATTACTAAAAGATTTGAAATATTTGAATTATTAAAAAAAGTATATTTTTCATAAAATTTAAAATAAACCAAATTGATATTTAAGGATAAATATATTGATGTTTTAATTTCATCCAAAAACATTTGACGTTATAAAAAAATATCTCAAAGTGCTTATTAAAACATTACTTTAGGTGTTTTTTTAGGGTTTAATTTTTTTTAATATTACTAATAATATTTTTTTTCCTAAACACACTTAAAATTATTTTTAGACCTATTAACACTTTTGAAAATCACTACCAAACTGACCCCATGTTGATTTTAATTAAACTTTTATTTTTACCTCATCTAAAATTTATAAGAATTAAAGTATTTAGTAAATTATTATTGTAAATTAAAAAGAAAATAAAAAATAATATTAAATTTAATATAAAATATGTAATCTTAAAATAATTAATAAATAAATAAATATCATCATTTTAAAATTTAAAAAGTTAAACATGAACAATAACCTAATCGAGGGCCGAGTAAAATAGCATCAAGAAGGCAATCTGCTTACGGAATATTTTTTGCACTGTGTTATGCTTCATCATTCTAATTATGATAGGTGCTCTTGCCTTTTCGATTCATCTTTTTTCTATATTTTCTAAAACATTAATTATAATGATACATAACCTAATCGGTGTTCTTTCAATTTGAAGACCTCATTTAGTGTTTTCATTTGTTGTGTTATTTGGTCCATGCTTTTAGTTTTTGACAGAGAATGGAATATATGATATTTGGAATTGGTTTGATGATAGAACTTTGTAATTTAAATTAATCTCACACAAGATAATTTTTTTTCCATTGATTTTATTAAAATATTTTAGCTAACGATTCTTAACATTAATTAAAATTAGGTATCCACTTGGGCTGGTGATAGGAGGAACTGTCTACCTAGGATTGACTTAAACTACTAGGACAAAATGGAAGTGAGTCCTTGGAATCTACTACTCAACAATTTTCTTAATTTATATCAATCAGATATTAGCTAGCAGACTCTCCCGAATATCTTTTATTAATTTTATTATTCTTATGTTATAATTACATGTTGATTACTTATTATACTAGGATACTGAATTTGTTCAATTTTCATCCTTCAAAACTATTAGTTTATTCATTGCACCTAATATTTTTTGCATTTGCTTCATGGGCAACTTTACTTTTGACCATGTTTAGTGTGATATTGTCTACCTTTTGTCAGCCTTTCATTTTGTAACAAAAGTTTGATTTGATGATATTACTTTTCTAATACAGGAAGTTAAGGGTGTTGGTTCTAAGCTGACATCAGTAGCTTAGTTTTCCATGGTAAATGATACAAGCATTGTTAGTTCTACAGCATGTTTGAATGTAAATATTTTAAATAAATTATGCATAAATTAGGTTATAGAGATTTAAAAATTGGAAATAGGTTGGTTAGCCTTTATTTACAACACCATAAACCATGAAAACCAATTGAATAGTAATCTCAACTTTCATTAAAGTCAGCATACATACAACATAAATACCGATCTTACTTGAGAAAAAATTGATATTAGGATTATATAAAATTTTAATGAATGTTAGTTGATCACAAATAATGCAAAGGATGAAATGTCACTGTTCTCTTAAATCTTATTGTTTAAATTATTGTTTAACACAATATGTTTTATTTATTCATAAACAATTTAATTAAAAGCAAATCATATATTTTTTGATGTATGATTCAAAAGAGTTTACAAGTGATAGAAGTTTTGACTCTTTATTGTGCTTGTGTTAGAGATGATATTTTGGGTAAAGCCAAAATATTTATTAGTTTAATTGGAAATTAAGTTAGGCAAAAATAATATCTCAGAGAGGTTGGTTGCTCACATTGATTTTGTAGGCCTAAAATACTCAGCCTAGAACTTCGTTGCTTAGATTGCAAGTGAATACTTGCTCAGGTTATGCTACTTGAATTTTCAAGTTGACTTTGTGTAATGTTAAAATATAATAAATTTTTATTTTATTAAGAGATAATATTTAAAGATTATATTTTAAAAATTATATAAATTATTAATCATTTGCTTAAAACATATATTCAACTCAAATTAGAATACTCATATAATTAAGAATATTTCTAATTAGTGAAAGAATTGTTGATATTGTATAATCTTGATAAAATAAAATTCATTAAATTGATACTGTTCATGTTTTTTTTCACAACCTCTTTAATTTTGATAAAATTAAAGAAACAATTAATTTTTTTTCATGTAAAAAAAAAGATATCATCCTCGATTAAATATAAAATATGAGCTAATCATCATGATGCTAATTAGTAAATAATTTTTTTTGCTAGTTTAATATTGTTTGAAAATATTTTTTTTTATTGTTGTTAGGTGTTATTAGACGTAGAGAAAATTATGTGATGGTGCCTTAGAATAATATTTTTAAAAAAAGTACCTAAATAAGTAAATATTCATATTAAAAAATACATCAAAATAAAAGATTTTTACATTTGGGTAAACTCAAAAAATACTTTTATTGCTCCTATTAATTTCATGATTTGAAAAAAAAAATAAAAAAATAATATCAAAACATCTATTTTCAAAAACACTATAGCATAGAGAGGTATACTATTTTGGAAAATAGTATTTCTGATTTATAGCAATATAATATTTATATAAATATTATAAACATATAACATTATGTATAAATATTTATACATTTTTATAATCATATTACTCTAATATAATATATATAAACATATAACATTATAAATATTGATATTTTTATATAAACATATAAATGTTATATATAAATATTTATACATATGTATAAATGTTTATAAATATTTATACAACATTTACATAACACTATCCATTTATATAAATTTTTATATAACATATAAAATATTTATACATATTTATAAATATTTATATAACATATAAATTTTTATATAAATATAAAATATTTATAATGTTTATATAATTGTGCTATATATACTATATAATATTTATAAAAGTGTTACACACACACACACACATATATGTAACATTTATAAAAATATTTTAAATACCACATTATATCTAAACACTAATACATTTATATAATCATATGACATTATATATAAAAGTGTATACTTTAATATAAATGTTCAACTAAGAGAATAGTGATGTGCAATATGATGCTTGTATGCATACACAAGAGAATAAAATATATATATCATATGAAGAAATGATATATCATATAGAGATATTAGTAGTTTTATCTATGAATGAGGCCGAGAGTATTATTTGGGAATTGAGGGAGACAAGTCAATTGTCATTGTCATTTAGGAATCTTCATAGAGCTCCTCTATCATGATACTTACTTTAAAGAAGTAAACAAATCTTTTTAAAAAATTGTTGTTGATACTTCTTATTTGTTATGTAATATAGTTTTCATAACTCATCTTTTTACTTAGATGTATGATATTAACTCAGAAGTTAATAATCATAGTATAGAAAATTATTATTTGCTTAATATTTTTTTATTGTTTTTTTAAATATTGAAATAGCTACTAAAAAATTATCTTAAATCATTTGTAATAGTAATATACAAGTTGAAATTTGGTTGCTTTTGTCTTTTTTTTTTATTTTTGGATTTATTTGTAGTCTTATTTTTGTAAGTTATATTTGTAAGTAATTAATTTTTAATTTTATTTTTTGGATAATGTTAAGATTAAATATTTTTATTGTTATGGTCAGATATTTTATTATTGTTTGAATATTATTAAATATGTTACTTGTTCATTATTTACTTGGTTATTATTTTTTATTTAATTGAGATGTTATAAATTTTGAATGGTTAACATCTATACAATATATCAATGATTATATGAATTATATGTTTTTCTTAATAAATGAAATAATATGAATATTTAATTTTCTAATAATAGTTTTCATGGATATAGTAATATTATTATTTTTCTCCTTTTTATAACCCATAAATTAATTTTGTTATTTCTGAAATTATATTGATTAATTTATAAATATATTATAAAAATAACTATAGAAATTATAAGCTATTAACCAGAAATTTATTTATTTATTAAATAATATAATTAATGGTTTAAATATTAACTAATTTACGTTTTCTATATTTTTAGTCTCTGACCCATCACTCCCCTAGTCTGGCCATTCTAGTAATTAGGTCAGTTCACTCTGAAAAACCTTGAGTTGACTCTCAAACACCACATCATCGCCAAGCATCATTTCAGAAGAACCCTATCAACAAAGAACTCTCTCATAAAAAACATGACCACCGTCGGAGCATCATTTCAAAGATCCATATAAACAAAGAAACAAACTCTAATCTACTAATTCTATATCTTTCTATTGTGTTTTTTTTATTTTCAAAACTCATTACTAATTAGTAATGAGTTTTGCAAATTTAAAATCAGTAATGAGCTAAAAGTGCTTTTTTGTTGAGTCTTGTGTCTTAATGATAAATCGGTAGTGTGAACTTTTTTTATTTTAATGAATATTTTTTTAAAGCTTAATGGATTTCACATCAACAGAAAGTGTGCTAGCTCTGATATTCGAAGATTAATAAATAAGAGGATGAAAAAAATAATAACAAGAGGAGAAAAAGAGCAAGGTGCTGTAATTTTTAAAATTCAAGTTATAACTTATATTTTAATTTATGGTTTTTATATTTTAGAATTTTATTCAGGTAGAGAAGATGAATATGAAACCTGTGGAAATTTATCTACTAATCAAGTTTTTGGTGGTTATAGTATGAAACTCTTATATTTTTCTCAAAGAAGAAGGTATAGCTTAACCATAACCGTTAATTTTGCTATCATTGCTCATGTTTGATAGTTTTTGATGCTATAATTTTTGATGGTGGATAATGATGAATTTTTTTTTTAATTTTTTTTTGGCTTTGATATTAATTCTTGTTTAATAGTACTATTGAAAAAAAATTCCTACAATAAGACTTTATTATATCTATCTAATATTGGTATGTAGAATAAAAGCACACTTGATGGAAAAATGGGGGTGTATAACACTAAGAACCCAAGCCAAACTATACATTATATTAAGCAGGGGAACAAACATCTTGTAAATTTTCCTCATTGTGTTTTTATTAGATATCATGCATTCTCAAAGCACACTAATCATGCATGTGATTAATAATAAATAT
>JAREIK010002334.1:951068-999927 GCA_029783825.1 Sapria himalayana | reverse complement strand
TAGATAGAATGAAAACTAAATTGATATTCAGGTCGACAAGTAGATAGAAAGATAAATAGAAACATTTACAGATATATAGAGCCACAAATAAATAGATAGGCAGATAGATAGATATATGTAGAAAGATAGAAAGATAGTTAGATATACATAGGTAGATATATACATAGACTGATAGACACCTTGATCCATAGAGAAATAGACACATATACACATATACACATAGACATATAGACACATATACATTTAGATACATAGAGACATAGATACATAGACACCTAGACACAGACACAAAGACAGACAGATAGATAGGAACAAAGATAGATAGATAGACAAATAATTAAATAACCAAATATCATATAGATAAATAAAAAAATAATTTGATAGATAGATAAACAATAATATAAATAGATAGATAGATGTATAGATACACATATTGTCATTTAGCCAGATAAATGGATAGATAGATAGATATACCAGATTGATAGATAAACTAATAGGTAGATAGATTAATAAAGACATATACATAGAGAGATATATATTGATAGATAGATAAATAGTTAAACATATAAAAAGATAGAGAGATAAAAATATAGATAGCTAGAGGGATGGACAAATAGTTATTTAGAGAGATACACAGATAGACAAATAAATAGATATATAGATAGATATATAGATAGATATATAAATAGTTATACAGAAAGATAGACATTATACAAATATAATGATTGATAGATAAACACATAGATTGATAGACAGATAGATAGATAGACAGAAAGATAGATAAACAGATATATTGATACACAGATAGATAGATAGATAAATTAAAAGATACTCATATATTTAGTTATACATATAGACAAATACATAAATAAATAAAATGCCTTATAAACAGATAATATATAGATAAATTGATAGATAGACATATCAAAAGATAGTAAGATATACAAATAGACAAATAGAAAGATAGTGAGATAGAGAGATAGATAAAAAACTAATAGAAAATAGTCATATAGATAGATAAAAGAAATATAGTTTGACAGATATAAAGATATACAAATTGAAAGTTAGAGAGATAAATAGATAATCATATAGATATATAGATAGTTACATAGGTAGAGAGATACATAGATAGATAGACAAATAGACTGATATATAGATATATATATATATATATATAGATTCAAAATACACAAATATACATATAGATAGATAGACGAATAGATAAATAAACAAATATATAGATAGACAGAAAGATTGATATAAGATAGATAGATAGACATATAGATAGAAACTTATATAGATAAATAGATAGATAGAATGTTATATACATAAACACATAGATAGATAGACATACAGATAGACAGATAGACGGATAGATAGATAGATAGAGAGATAGATATATAAATACATAGATAGAGAAATAGAAAGATATACAGATGCATAGATAGATAGATACAAAAATAAAAAAAATTGACAAATTGATATATAGATAGATAGATATGTAGACAAATAGATAAATAGATACAAAAATAGACATATAGATAAATAGGCAGATAGATTGATTGATTGACATATAGATAGAATAATAGATAGACAGATAGATAAATAGATAGATTGATAGATAGACAGATTGATAGATTATTACAATGGCAGATTAACAGTTTAACAGTAAGACAGACAGATAGATAGATTGATAGATAAATTGATAAATAGATAGATTTATAGATATATAGATATATAGATATATAGATATATAGATAGATTGATTGATTGAAAAATAGATATCTAATTAGATAGTAAGACATATAACATATAGATAGCTAGATAGATAGACTATTAAACAAATAAATAGATAAATAGATATGCAGATTGACAATAAAACATATATATAGATAGACAAAAAGCTAATATGAGAATAAGCAGATAAAAATATAAATAGTTTAACACATATATATATATATAGACATATAGTCAGATAGATAGATAGATAGATGTAAAGATAGGCTACTAGATAGATAGATAGATAGATAGTTAGTTAGTTAGTTAGATAAATCATCTGAATGATAAATGAGAAGATAGACAGATAGACAAATAGATAGATGGATTAATTAACTGATAAATATATAAATATATAGATAGAAAGATAGATTGATTGATAGATAATAGGATATAAAAATAGATTGATAGATAGATATATATATATAAATTGGCCGATAGATAAATATCTAAATTGACAAATAGACACGAAGGTAGATAGACAGATAGAGAGATAGATAGATATTTAGTTAGTTAGATAGACAAAAAAATAGATAATAAATAGAAAGAAAGAAAGATAGATAGATAGAAAAATATCCTAATAAAACGATAGATACAAAGATAGATAGATAGATTGTTTGTTTATTAGTTAGTTAGTTAGATAGATAGTTAGTTAATTAGTTAGATATATAGATAGTGAGAATGATAAACAGATAGATAAATAGACTAATAGTTTGATTGATAGTTATAGAGTTAGATAGATAGATAGTTATAAAAATAGATACATTGACAATTCGATAGAAAGATAGATAGATAGATATAGAGATAGGAAAATAGATAGATAGATTGATACACAGATCCACAAATATATTGATAGACATATAAATAGATAGATAGATAGAAAGATAAATAGATAGATAGATACATAGATTGACATATAGACTCATATAAAGATAAAGCTATAGATAGATAGATAGATAAACTGATCAACAAATATGTAGATAGGTAGATGAGTAGAAAGGCAGATATAAAAATAGACAAATAGTTACATAGATAAATAGACAGATAGATTGATAGATTGATAGGAAATAGATATATAGATAGATAAATAGATACATAGATTTACTGATAGACTGATAATTTTATTGATAGTTAAATAATTAGATAGTTAGTAAAATAGATATATAGACAATTAGACAAATAGACACATAGATAAATATATAAATAGATATTGAGATATGTAGAGAGATAGATGTGTAGATAGATAAATAGATATATAGATAGATAAACTAATAAATAGATAGACATATAAACATATAGTCAAATAGATAGATAGACAAATAAAAAAATTTATTGATAGACAGATAGAATGATAAATAGATATATATATATAGTTAGATAGATATATAGATAGATAAATAGATAGATAGATAGTTAAATAGATATATAATTAGATTGTTTGACATATTAACATATATATAGATAGATAGATTGATTGATTTTTAACCAAATTGACAGATAGATAGATTTACAGAATGACAAATAAACATATATAGATAGTCAAAAAAGTAGATTGGAGAATATGGAGATAAAAATATAAATAGTTTTACATATAATCTGATAGATAGATAGAAAGATAGTTAGATAGATAGATTGATAGACAAATAGTTAAATAGATAGATAGATAGATAGACAAATTGCCTGATAAAAAGTCCGATAAAAAGGTAGATAGATAGATACACAAATAGATATATAGAAATAAAGAGATAAATAATTAGGCCGATAAGTAGATAGGTAGAAAGACATATATATAGATAGACAGATAGATAGATAGTCTAATAGACAAATTGATAGATAGCTAGATTGACATATTGACAGATAGATAGTTAGATAGATAGAAAGAAAGATTTATAGAAAGTTAAATAGATAGACTAATATACTGATAGTTTGATTGATAGTTAAAGAGTTAGGTTGTTATACAAATAGATATATAGACAAATAGATAGATAGATAGCCATACAGATTGGCTAGTCGATAGATTGATTGTTTGATAGATCGAGAAATATAATTATATACATAAAGATAAAAAATATATAAATAGATTGTTAGATAAATAAACAAATAGACTTATAGAAAGATAAAAAGATAGATAGAAAGGTAGATAGATAGACAAATATAAAAAATAAAGTTAGTCAGTTAAAAAAAATACGTAGATAGGGAGATGGATATAAAGGCAGATATAGATATAGACAAATAGTAATATATATGGATAGATAGATATATCGATCAATAACCAAAAAGATAGATGTATATATAGATAGATAGATAGCCAGAAATATAGATAGATAGACAGATAGACAGATAGATAGATAGATAGATAGGATGATAGATATAATGATAGATAAATATATAGACTATTAGATTGATTGTTTGATTGTAGTTAAATAGTTAGATAGTTAGTAAAATAGATATATATACAAATAAACAAATAGACATATAGACAAATATGAAAATAGATAACGAAATAGGTAGACAGATAGATAGGTACATAGATATATAGATATATAGATAGAAAGATATATTTATTGATTAATAGACTGATGGACTGAAACAAAATTAGATAGTTAGAAAGATATACAAATAAAAAGATATATAGTTTGAAAATTAAAAACATATAAAATTAGCTAATTAGAGATTCAGACAAAAAGAAAAATAGATAAATATACAAATAGAAAAATAGATAGATAGATAAATAGACAGATAGATTTATTGAGTGACATATATATAGATAGACAGATAGATAGATATATAGATAGATATATAGATAAAAAGATAGGTAGATAAAAAATAGAAAAATAGATTTTTAGATAGATATATAGATATGTAGATTTATAGGCAGATAGAAAGATAGACAAATAGATAGATAAATAGATTGATAGATATACTATTATGTAGATAGTCAAATATATATCACTTTAAAAAAAATTCCAAATAACTTGGAAATATTCCCTAGCTAAATAGGATTTCCCTGTTGCTAAAATAAAATAATGATGGATTAATGACCGAAGTTTTCCAAAACTAATGTGCTCATCACAAAAAATTAATGTTCAAAAAATTCTCTATCAAAAAATTTTTAACGACGTAAAATTTCCTAGCTAAATTTATTTTTTCCGTTGCTAATTTTGATCATATTTTAGATTTACAGAAAAGTCCCTAGCTAAATTAGCAAGGGAATAATCCCTAGCTATTTTCATTCCAAAATTATTTTTACTATTTTATTTTTTTACAAAAAAATTAATTACATATTTTTAAGTTTTTATATTAAATTAAATACAAACATAAACAATAAACCATAATTTATAATTAACAAAATATAAAAGCAATTAATAAGTTTTTTTGATACTATATATTACATTGTTAAAACAAAAACATAACAAAATTTTATTACATCTTCATCAATACATCTAACGATATTGCTTAAAGTATAATCTATTCATGAAATTAATGTTCTTTTCTCTCCCCTAGCTCCTTTGGTCACTAGTGAAGAAATCATAGCCATATTTCTGTATCACACCTTCCTAAGATAAAAAAACATAAGCATAAAGTAATGACCCACCTCAAGTCTAGACCTTGATACTTTATTACTGAAGAATGAAAATGATCCACCTCGGCACGAACATGAACCATCGTGTTGAACATGAAGGCTTCGAAAAATGAAGGAGCCCCATTTGGAGCGATCATCAGCTTCTAGCAGCAGAATCCTTCTTTTAATTATTATTTTATTTAAAGAAAAAAATTCAAAACAAGACTATCATTTTCCACATTAATAAGAAGCACATGCAAAGCATGCCTGAAAAGCAAGAGTACACACTCATATTTTAAAATAATTAGAAATGATAATTTTAATAAGAACTAGACATTTTCTAGATCCTCAAATCTCTGAACACAGCTTTCTACCATTATCCCAACAAATCAACCCTAAGAATGGATGTAGTGAGACCAATGTGAGGTGGAAATCATACCCAAATAAGATTCTGAATTAATTTAGGTCATTAGGAGTAACCCTAAATTATTATTGGTGTCCATTATATATAACTACATCAATAATATATATAACTTCATGCTTCAGAAACTTAATATCCATTCATATCATTCATCTCATTCATACATGTTTTTTTGGATATTATATAAATCTTTATCATTTTCTCAAATATTTTAGGAACTTAAAATTACTTTTTTCAACATTAAATGTATTTTTATTGTATTTTTATAAGTCTGTATTAATCATTAAGCTTTAATATGTTTTGGGTTTGTATTTTTGTTTCACTTAATATCATTTAACTAAATTTGATTTCTAATAAAATGTTCATTTTTTAAAATCTATATTGTAAATTTCAAAACAAATAACAATATGTCTATGAAATAAATATTATAAAAAATTTATAAAATATATATGTGATGTAGTTTCATTTTACAAAGATAAAACTTTAAAAATAAAATTTATTTACAAAATAAAAATCGCACCTTATAATATGCAATATGTTATATTTATTATAAATAAACAATGTTTGAAATGTATCTATTAATTACAAAAAAAAACATTGTCATGTATTCAATTTGAAAAGAAAAATTAAAAATAATTATTTAAAAAAACAAATTCATATATTTATATAGTCATTTATATATTTTGAATAAAATAAAAAAAATAATTAATTGTAGAAAAATGTACTCATATTTATATGGTAATCTATTTTTTTTTGAACATAATTAAAGAAATAATTGATTTTTTATGAAACATTAAAAACATTTATGTATATGCACTACATTATATTTGTTTGAATTTTAAAGTTTCTAAAAATTTATTAATAACAATAAATAACAGGTAAAAATTTATCATATACATTAATATTTTAATAAAAAAATTATATAGAAAAACAAAAACAATATTATATATTTATGAACTTTATTTTTAATTTTAACATGAGTGTAAAAATAAAATTATTTACAAATATGCCAACTTCATTTATTTATATGAGTATAATGAGAGTAATTTTAATATAAATATTAAAAAACAACTATTTGAATAAAATAGAAGCTCATATATTTAATTCATAATTTTTTTTACACATTAATATGCTTCACACACACACACACACACACACAACACACGCACACACACACACACACACACACACACACACAAATATTTGTTTTAAATATAAAAATTTACAATATTTTATACATTATGTGCAATATATAATATTTTATTTTAATTAAATTTTCAAAATCAAAAAATTTTAAATACATTTACACACACACATATATATAATAGTTTCATGTGTACCTTTAAAAATACATTATGTATTATAGGTATATGTGTGTGTTTGTGTGGTTGTACAGTAGTATATGCATGCATACAACTATATACACACTACTATGGAAATGTAGATACATGTGTGAATATATGCAAAAGTACAAAAATGTCTATGCTGATATATAATATATAGTAATGTATATGGATGTATAAATGTGTGTGTCTGTAGGGTAGTGTATATGCACATATATATTAATGCATATATATGTAAATATCAACATTAATTTTGAGTAGAAAAATAGTTGAGCACATAAATATAAACATATTCCAGAAATTCATGAGAGTTGGAGCAAAAAGTGCCATTTTTGCAAGATGCTTCTAATCTCCCATCTGTAACACTTTGCCTCAAAATTTGATCAAAATACTACTTGCACTAATAAGGTTCATTCAATACTACATATCATGGAGTTACAATTTTATTCAATATTATAATTTGTTCAAATAAAAAAATCTATCTAATATCTTCTTCATCAACTCTTCTATATTCTTTTTCTTGTCTTTATAAGCTATTTTTAATTTTGATTATACGTGCATTTCTTATCTAATATCTTTAGTTCAAACTATTGTAATAGTATAATTTATCAAATCAATCTAGGCTTGACATCTTTCTTTTCTATGAGATATTTGATTATAGAATATTTAGTATATACTATGACTTTGGTTCCTACTAAATATGATATTAACTTGCCAAAAGGAAAGATTGTTGATACAAGTTCTTTCTCTATAGTGGTGTAAATAAATTGGGCATTTGAGAGCGTGTTGTTATCATAGTATATGATAACTATTTATAAATATTTCTATAACTATATAAAAATCTTCATAATTATATTTAACTATATTTGTAACTATGTAAACTATTTTTATAACTATATTAAAAACTATATATAACTATTTTTTTAATTTTTTAATATTATATAACTATATGTGTAATTCTATATAACTATATTTTTAAGAAAATATATCATATGTATAATAATATATAACTATATATAATTGTATTTTGTTAAATGTATAGCTATAAAAATGTTATATATAACTATATCTTTAACTACATACATATTTATAACTATATATGTATAACTATATAATAATATTTGTATAACCATGTAATACTCTATATAATTAAATATAACTATATTTGTATCTATGTATACATGTATGTATTCATATAATTAAATCTATATATTTTTTTATAAGTTTGTATATATTTTTGTATTACTACTTTTAACTACTTGTATGAATATATCTACATATAATTATATGTTTAACTATATATAACACTATTTTCAATTATATATACTATAAGTTTAAGAACATATAAAGGTTGAACTCACTCTCTGGTGACTATCTCTTGAGGTACATTGATTTTGTTTCTTTCTCTAATCAAATCTCTTTACTGCCATATGACAAAGTGATTGAGGTTTAGTGTAAGAAATGGGGTTGACGTTCACAAATCTATTTAGTAGGCTATTTTCCAAAAAGGAGATGTGGATTTTGATGCTAGGTCTTGATGCTGGAGGTAAGACACCCATTCTGTATAAGTTGAAGCTTGGTGAAATTGTCACCACAATTCCTACTATTGTCTTCAATGTAGAGACTATTGAATACAAAAACATCAATTTCACTGTGTGAGATGTTGGGGGTCAAGACAAGATCCACCCTTTCTTTAGGGATTACTTCCAAAATACCCAATTTCTAATATTTGTGGTGGACAAAAATGATAGAAATTATGTTATTGAAGCTAGAGATAAGGTTCATAGGTTATTAAAAGTGGAAAACTTTCGAGATGCAGTTTTGCTGGTGTTTGCCAATAAGCAAGATCTTCCCAATGCTATGAATGCAACTGAAATTATTGACAAGCTAGGACTTCACTTTTTTCGCCAATGCCATTAGTACATTCAGAGCACCCGTGCTACCTCTGGCGATGGCCTCTACGAGGGTCTTGATTGGCTTTCCACTTACATTACCAGCAAGTCATAAATAATTTTAGCAGGATGAGACAAACTTTGTTGACATATCTGGATGTGGATCTAATCATTCCCTACTTTTTCTGAGTTTTGTTCTGTTATGTGGATGAAATCATCTAGTTCTAGGGGGATTCAAATTATATTTATATTTATATATTACATGCCTGAAATACAAGCCTCATTTACTTTGCACTGATCTATTGTAAGCCCAGCTTGTTTGTTTTCTGTTTTGTGTCTTTTTGCCATTGGATCACAAAGGTATAAAAACATATAACTATAAATAATTGTCTTTGACTATATGTATAACTATAAAATATTATACATTACTAAAATTTAAAAATATAATTAACAACATATATTTAATATACATTTTTATATATTAGTATATAAAAATATATTTTACCATATATATACCTATAGATAACTATATGTATACATATATAAAATTATTTGAAAAAATATATATAGCTACATGTATAAATATAAGTATAACTATTTGTGTAACTATATGTATAACCACATATAACTATATGTATAATTACATGTGTACCAACATACAACATTATTTTTAACTATATGTGTATAATTATATATAAATATTTGTATAACTATATATAAAAATTTATATAGATATATAACACTATATAATTAAATACAACTATATTTGTAACTATGTATACATATATGTAAATTTATATATTTATTTATAACATTATATATTTATGTATAACTATATAAAATATTTAGAGCTATATATATTATATGTATAATAACATATAACTATAAATAATTATATCTTATTATATGTATTACTATAAAAGCATTATACCTAACTTAATTTAAATATATAATTTACAACTTATATTTAAAATACATTTAAATATATTAGTATATAAAAATGTATTTTATTATATCTATACCTATACATTACTATATGTATAATTATATAAAATTATAAAAAAATATATATATACCTACAAGTATAAATATAAGTATACCTATATGCGTAACTATATGTATAACCACATGTAACTATATTTATAATTACATGTATAACAACATACAACATTATGTTTAACTATATGTGTATAAATATATATAAATATTTGTATGACTATATAACACTCTATATAATTAAATATAACTATATTTATAACTATCTATACATATATGTAAATATGTATATTTGTTTATAACTTTGTATACATTTATGTATAACTACTTATAATTACTTGGAGCTATGGATCATTACAAAATAGCCTTAGAAATCAGGTATGATTTGGATGATAGCTATCATACACTATTTTCTTTTTCCTTATAAAACTAATGAATGCTAATAAAATATTCATAAAATTTGAAACTTGTAATCATATCACAATGTTCCTATAATAATGAGAGTAATATACGCTCCAATTTGTTTTACAATTTACATCCTCAGTTCATTGGGTACACTCAGGGAAAGCTACATGAGTTGATAATGAAATCATACATATATCATGAGATTGGTGCTACTGAAAATGATGTATTGGAGATATGGATCAATGCAAACCTATTTCAAAAATCAAGTATAATTTTTATGATAGCCATCACATACTGCTTTCTTTTTTTCTTTATTAAACTAATGAATGGTGAAAAAATGTTCATAAAATTCGAAACTTGTAATCATATTAGGTTCGCTATTATGTTTCTTTTATGACTGATTTATGAAATTCTCTAGACTATTATGCATTTCTATTTAATATTACTTATCATCTAGTATGTGCTTTGCTTATTCACTTGATATCTACATGAAAACATCCATTGAGTAGCCTAGTAATTTTACACATGGAACTTGATTTTGTATATATGTACATGTACGCTGTAGTGTATATTTACATATATTATATGTACATATACATATATACTAGTATATATGTATAAGTATTTACTAATAAATATGTACATACTTGTACAAATATACACTGTAGTGTATGTGTACATTTACTGAGTATCCATGTACATATAAATACTTGTACATATATACCTATATATATATGTACATATACATATATACTAGTGTATACATATATATTGCTATATATGTATAAGTACATATATAACAGTATATATATACATATATACTACAGTATATATGTACAAATATTTTATAGTTTTATATATTTATGACATAAAGTTTTGCAAAATCATGACATAATGTTTTTTGTGAAGTAGAATTTAGCATGGTTTGCATTAAATTAAAATTTTACAAAGTTTGTAGTAATCTAAAACTCTTCATAAGTTATAGCTGCTACTAAACTATATGTGTATACCTATATATAAATATTTGTATAACTATATAAAACTCTATATAATTAAATATAAGTATATTTGTAATTATGTATACATATATGTATGTATGTATGTATGTATATATATATATATATATATATATGTATATATATATATTTTTTTATAACATTGTATATATTTATGTATAACTACATATAGCTTCTTGTATGAATATATCTATATATAACTATATGTTTAACTATATATAACATATTTATAACTATATATACTATATGTATAATAACATATAAATATAAATATTTGTATCTTACTATATGTATAACTATAAAAACTTTTTACATTTAGATTAGGGATTAATCAGATATAAGAATAAAAAAAGTAAAATTTATGATTAATTAAAAAATTTATTTAAATATTAAGAAATTAAGTATTTTTTGTTTAATGAAATTATGATTATGAAGTATCTGAAGATGATATCTTTTTAATTCAAATAAGTTAAAGGTAAGTAATAGGTTGGTTTTTCGAATATGAGTCTTTATAACCTTTTAAAATACTTTGACATCAATTATTGTTCTACTTCTTTTAAAGGATATGAAGAATCTAAATGCATTGAGTTTGTAAAAATTATATAAAATTTTTTCGTGATATCTAAAATGTCTCGTGATTTGTTGATCTTTACTGTGTTTAGTGTATATTAAAATCTAGCGTGTTTATGATTGTGAATATTATTTTATATAGGAAAATCAAATTAAAATCAATATTATTGAAAATTTGTTATGATAGATAGATTAAGATAATACATAGACGAGCCTTCAAAATCAAATTCATACATTACAACAAAATACATATGATGATGTATATGATAAAATTTAAAGTTGTACAAATCATAACAGTTAGATTGAAAAAGATTTTATAATTTTTATCATTTTATGACTTAATGTTTTGTAATATTGTTTATGTTTTAGTTTTATTTTCAAAGATATTTTTACCATATTTTATTTTAATAAGTATTAATTATAATTTTAAATTAAATAATTTTTTAAATATTTTTTTTAATTCAAAATTTTAAATTTTTTATATACTAGGTATGTATGTATATATTTTGTATTTACATTATCTATACATGTATCTACACAATAATTTTTGTCTATATACAATGTGTATATGTATATATTCAATATGAGTGTATATACACATTGTATGTACTTTCTATAAATATTATGTATATATTTTTTATATTGTAATATACAATAATTATATTATGTGTATATATAGATACACATAACAATTAACACATCTATGTTATGTATAATATATTGATATAATGCTGCCATCATGCTCAGCACTTGCCGCATGCACACACTGTCCAGCGGACATGACCCATAGAAGTCCAAGGTCCAAAGCCTGGGCACTTGTGAAGTGGACAAGGTACCATGGACAGGCCCTGACGAGGGCATGCCTGGCTTTCCTAGTTCGGAGCTAGGATATTCTAGGTTCGCCATGTGCCAGGCCAGGCAATATCCAATATCATCATAATTGTTGGCAAAGATTTTAATGAGAACTATCTGGACTATCTTAATTTCTTTTTTCTATGAAGTTTGAGGTGATGAATATATATAATATTTATTATATTTATTGCACAATTTTAATTTATGTATTTTTTTTTCACTTGTATATAATATATGTAGTGTAGTGCTTATATTGATGGAATGCTCCAAACACTTTTACTTTTGTTCTTTAACAAAAACATCAGGTGTCTTGGGGTAGTCTCCAACATGTTAGCTGAAATGGTGGTGGTGGTGGTGGCATTATCACTTTTATTTCTCCCGCTTTCATATCAAGTTCAATAATATAAATACATGCGTTTAGGTGCCTCATTCCTAATGCAGCCAAACCTATACAAGAGACCAAGTACAAAGCCACACAGAAGAAGAAATACATGATGAAAATTTATCTCCGAGAGCATGTTAGATTTATAAGATAGAAAGCATGTTGTGATTGAATTAGCATCAGGGTCATTAGAGATTGTATTATTTTGTTTTGGCATGTGTTGTTTTTTTGTTTTGTTTTGGAAGATAAAAATTCTAATTTTCTCTGCATGTACTGTTCTGATTTTCACTGGGCGACTTTTTTTATTTTTTATTCGTCAATTAGTTTTCGTAAAGTCTGAAGCCTGTGCAATTTGTTAATGATACTAGGTTTCTACTTACCATACAGAGTTGGATGTTTTGGTAGTGCAATACTCGGCCTCATGTGCTATCTCTTGAGGTGTGCTGATTTTTATTTTTAGTCATGTGGTGCATGACATGCATTGTATATGTACAAATACCGTGTATATAAGTATGAATATACTTGGTATATACATAAGTATATACTAACTATATATGTAGGTATATAATGAGTATGTACATAAATGGGTGCATATATTTATTTGTAGACATGTATCTATTGTCATACATCATCGCCATTCCCACTTTTATTATCAGTGGTAGCTAGCGGTAGCAGCTGCTATGGCTGTGGCAGTAGCTACTACGGCATTAGCAGTAGTAGCGGCAGTAATGGTAGTAGCAGCAATGGCAGCAGCAGCAATGGCAATAGTAGGAGCAGCAATAGTGGTGCCAGTAGGAGTAGCAGCAGCGGCAGCTGCAGCAGGGGCAGTTGAACCAACAACGGTAGCAATTGTAGCAGCAGTAGGGGCAGCGGTAGTAGCAGCAGCATGAGCAGTAGTAGCAGCTGTGGTGGCGGCAACAACAGCAGCAACAAATGATGTATATATGTATATATATATATATATACACATATATTACTGCAATATTTGTACATATGATACTATAGTAATATATGATAATATACACTATAGTATATATGAACATATATACTATAGTATTATATATTTATCAAACCATAACTTTTTTTATTTGTTTTTTTTGATTTTATTCACTTATTTAAATTTCGTATTGATATGGTACCTCATTGCTCTCCATATGATGTTTGTGTGGGTGAGGGATTTTTTTTACTAAATATGATGCACCATGAAAGATGGTGATCCGAGGAGCTAAGGATGAGAAAGCAACGTCAATGCACAGATAGATTATACTTTATGCACTATCGGTAGATACATTGATGAATAAAATGTAATAAAATTTTGTTATGTCATTGTTTTAAATATGTAAGACAAGGATTTCATAGATTATAGTTATTCAAAATTATTATTCTAATAATTTATTCATCATTTGTGTTTCACATTAGCATGGTGGAGTGCTCATTTTTTCTATGTTCAAGATTCCTATTTATATTTTCATGGTTACAGCTACAAATGATCAGTTTCAATTTCATCTGGTAGTTCTTTTGTTAGCTTGTCAACTCATGAATGGTGGTGCAGAGCAACCCCATTATAAGCCTTGGGACTAATAGAGAGTTGTAGTTACAGGGAGGCAAGATGTTAATTTTGATGCCCCATGCCTAGCTCGTGGCTCTTCTTCTAGGTTTTTCTCTATGAAATTTTAGAGATATTTTCCAAAATTTAAATAATCTTCATATTTCTTATTTATGTTGATAGCAAAGTTTTGTTCCACCTTTGTGAAATATAAATGCGATAATACTGATTTGTTGTAGTTTTGTGTCATTTGAGGCTATGTGATTATATATATGTACATATAATACTGTAGTATATACATACATATATACTGTAGTATATAAGAAACTTTTTAAAAATATAATTAATACAAATTTGAAAATTTTGAAATATAATAAAAATATAAAATTTTGCATTAAAGTTAAAAAAAATAAATTAATATTTAAAAATAAATACATATATGTTTGCCCCTACTAAAATTTATAAGAATTAAACAAAAGAGTAATATTTTTTCTATTAACTTTTAATATTCAGTCTTTATTAAAATTATTAATATATAACTTTTTTTAATTATCTTATCACTTTAAGTAATTTTTTGAATTTTAAAAATTATAAATTATATCAAATAATATGAAATATTATGCCTTTAAAATTATTACATATTATCTTCATAAAAATTAATGTGATGAATTCATAAAAATTTATAACCATAAAATATACATTTTTATATATTTTTTGATTTTAAGAGTATTTTATAACTCTTATGAGAGTGGATAGAAGACAAATCATCTTTTCATGTATGTCTTATTATATCAAGTTTGTTAATTTTATAGCTATTTGATATTTTTTTTATAAGGCTAAACATATATTTTTTTTAAATTGTTTATATATTTATTGTTTAATTAATAATATAATAAAAAATTGTAAGATGTATATTTTTTATTTGTACCTTGCTACACGCACATTAATTTAGTTGAAAAAATTTTGATAGTAAACAAAATAAATTAGTCTTTTTGTATTATATATATATATATATATATATATATATATATATATATATATTATATTATATTTTTTATTTAATGTTTTTATTATTAAAAATATAAATATTTTGGAAATATATATAAATATGTTATTTAATGTTTATTTTGTCGAGACTAAGTCCTCCATCTTTCTCCCATCATTTTTTAAGAATAAGCGACATAATTACTCCACAGTCCTCCATTCTTTTCTCGACACCGACACAACATAAACATATTCGAATTAAGCGATAATTTGTTATTGATTTGAGGTACGTTTTCTACCCTAATTATTCATCGATAATCTTAATGCATATTGATTTTGTTAATTTTTTTTAAAATTCTACTTATTTAATCGTATACATTAATTTAATAATACTTATTGTGATACATACCTATGCATTTTTTTTGTGTTGGGTAGTAGGTATGCTAATATAAACATAATTTAATTGTACTTTTTTTTAATACATATTCTGTTAATTTAATTATACTATTTTAAATACATATTCTGTTAATTTAATTATAATTGGATTGCTTATATAAACTTAATCGTATATAACACAAAATTGGTGTTTTGTGTTGGGTAGTGTGTATATAACACATAAATATATAAGTGTATTTTATTATATTTATAACTATAAAATTGTTTACATAAACATAACTATATATAAATATAACAATATATATATATATATATATATATATATATATATATATATATATATATATATATATATATATATATATTAATTTTATATATGATACATTCAATATACATGTCATGTATTTTAGATATAATTAGTATTATATATATAATATTATATACATATTTTACACAAATAAAGATATATTGACTTTATGATAGGATTTTAATAATATATATTTGAAATTTATAAGTCATCATTATGAAATACACGTCTAATAAATTCGCATTATGAAAATATCTATTATTCCATAATTCCTTGCCTACCCAATAAGTATAATTAAATTAATATATGTAAACTATATTTTATACATGACTTTATGTATAGGGAAAATCACACTCTTTTAAAAAAGTAAGAGTGTATTTAATATCTGTAAATTTAAAGTATAGTCACATTAATATCTTTTAATGTCAAATTAATATCTGTAAATATTTATTGATCGGTTTTCAATTATTTCAAATAAAAATGTAATTGGCTTTATGTATACTGATACAAATTTACAAGACATTTAAATACATGTATATATTTGACTATATTTTAATTACTATGTTTAATTAAATGCCACATAGGCTTTCTTATAAATACCCTAGCATTGACTATCAATATGATTCATACTGGATTAAAATATATAAGACATCCAGCTCATCTGTCATACATTATTTCCTACATGAATTGATGCCGATGACTTTTTGATGGGTTTGAGAAGTTCCACCTATATGGATGAGTAGCTCTCAGATATTTTATCACCTCTATAGCCATTAACTCATAAATTGTATACCCACGGACTTGATACTGTTTACTTATTGTAAGCTAACCATAGAATTGTTTACTTGAGTAAACACTAGAAACTATTTACTTATTGTATTCTTAGATAATGAAGAAACTTTGATAATTAATCCAAATAATCAATATCTATGAAATGATAATTTATATTCATAGAGTTTACTCTATTATTTATAAACTCATATACTTGTGATACATTTTACCATGCTATAAAATAACTAACACTTGCATTGATTTTTGTAGTGTCTTGTCTCTATAATTTCAATATTTAATGGTCTTTGAGCTAGTATAATTAGAATGATTCTTAGATTTAGACCTCTTGTTTTTATTTTGCTTTAACATTTTCTCTTGGTTGAATTTCTTTCAATTAACTTTTTATATAATAATAAAAAGGTTGATGTTTCACTTGTCTATCTTTGTTGAATCTCCTTGCTGATAATTAGATCTTGAACATCATCGAATTTCAATTTATTAGTTCTTGATGAACTTTGAGAAACTATAATTGTAATATGATAATTTTTGATAGAGAACACAAAAGTATCAATGCACATACTTCATCATTGACTTCAATACCAAACAAACTTAATTGTGTTGTGATTGTGTTGACTTATTGATTTGTTGGGTCACTGATGTGCTTTCTGTCGACTTCAGATTGAAAAAACACCTCATCATGTGCACTTTTTTAGCATCAATTAGTTTTTCATATATACTAGCAAGAGCCATCGTCAGCCTTACTATGCGCTAATCATTTTTTATATTGAAAGTAAGTTTGTAAGATATCATATTTCAGATGAATTCATGTGCTAGTATGTGCTCTTCTTTCTTCTTATACTCTATAATCTTTCTGAGAAGGGGTTGATATAGATTTTTCTACTATATATAATCCTCCATCTATATTTTCAAGAATCCAAATTTTGTTATATAGATTTTTTTTATTTTTACTTTTCCTTCAAATGCAGTCATTACTGTCTACAAAATATAAATTCTTCTAGACAATTCTTGCAAAATACTATGTATGAGAATTGAGAACACCTCTTTTAACATGCTGATATTGTTTGCAAAATTTTTACTATTTATTAAATTCATTATTATCCTCAATAGTAACTTCGCCCAATGGTGCATCATAATGCACAACCTAAACATCCAATACTAATTGTTGATAATAACTTGATTTCCTATTTGTTAGATAGACATTTGGATAAACTGACAAATATAAAGGTAAACATATAGAATGAGTGATAAATAGATAGATAGATAGATATACATACATATATATATATATATATATATATTAATATATATAGAAAGATTGACAAAAAGGCCGAAAATAGAAAGACAGTTAGATAGTTTGAGAGATAGAAAAATAGAAAGAAGATATATAAATTAATTGATAAATATAATAGTTAGATAGTTACATAGATATATAGAATGACATATAACATTTTGACATAAAATAGAAAGATAGAAAGATAAACAAATAGACAAATATATAGATAAACTTATAGATAGATACATAGATATACAAATAGATAGATAGATAGATTGATAGTCAGATTGATAGATAGACTAATAAACTGATAGACTGATAGATTGATAGAGAGGCAAATAGATATATCGAAAGATAGATAGAGAGATATATAAATAAATAATTAGAAAGACAAATAGATAGCTAGATAGATAGATAGGTAGGTAGGTAGAGAGCTATATAGATAGATAGATATAAATATAGATAGATATAAATATAGATAGATAGATTGATTGATAAATAGATAAATATATGGATATAAAGATAGATAAATATATGGATATAAAGATAGATAAATAAACAAATAGATAGATAGATATATTATAGATATACAGATAGATAAATTAATTGATAGATAGATAGATTGATAGATAAATAGATAGATATAAAGATAGATAGATAGATAGATAGACATTTAGAAAGGTATATAGATAGAAAGATAAATAGCCATATATATAGACAGATAGATAGATAGATTATTAGACAGATAGATAGACAATTAGATATAAACATAGATAGATAGATAGACAGATAGACAGACAGACAGACAGACATATAGATAGATAGATATATAAATAGATAGATAGACAAATAGATAGATAGATTTTTATATAAATTGATATACAAATCTATTGACATATTGATCGACAAATTGATAGAGAGATTGATAGACTATTTGATAGACATAATAATAGACATAATGATAGACATAATGATAGATAGATATATAGACAGACAAACACATAGAAAGATAGATACATACATACAAAGATAAGATAGATAGATAGATAGATAGACATATTGATTGATTGATTTATAAATAGAAAGATATATATACAGATAGATAGACAGATAGATAGATAGACATACAGAAAGATAGATAGATAGATAGATATATAGATAGATAGTTAGATAAAAAAATATATTGACAAATAGATAGATAAATATATAAATAGACAAATAGATAGACATATAGTTATACATATAGATAGACACATATATAGATAGATAGATATATATATAAATAGATAGATAGATAGATAAATAGATAAATAGATTGATTGATTGACATTTAGATATATAGAAAGATAAATAGATAGACAGATAGATTAATAGATAGAGATAGGTAAAAAAATTGATAGATATATAGATAGATAGATAGATAGATAAATAAATAAATAGATAGATATGGAGATAAATAGATAGTTAGACATAGAGATAGATAGAGAGATAGATATATTGATAGATATATAGACAAATAGATAGATTGATATATTGATTGATTGATATATACACATATAGATAGAGAGATAGATTGATAGATAGATAGATTTATAGATAGATAGATTGATTGACAGATATATAAATATATAGATAAGTAGATAAATAGATAGAGAGATAGATAGATATATAGATAGATAGATAGATATATATATATATATATACATACATATGTAGATATATTGATAGATAGAAAGATTGATAGAATGATAGAAATATCGATAGACAGATTAATAGACATAATAATAGATAGATTAAAAGATTGTTTGATATATAGATTTACAAAAAGATTGATAGACAAATTGATAGTGAAAATGATAGATAGATTAATAGATAAATTAAATGATAGATAGATATACAGATACATAGATAAATTGATAAAAATATAGATATACAGATAGATAGAGATATATATAGATAAAAATAATATTCGGTTATATAGACATATAAATAGACAGAAAGATATACTAATAGATATATAGATAGAAAGATAGATAGACATATAGATAGAAAGATAGATAGATTGATAAATATATCGATATATTCATAGATAGATAGATAAATAGATAGAATATAGAAAAATAGATAGATAGACAGATAGATAGATAGTCAGATTGATAATTTTTTTTAAAGTTTGATTAATAGACAGATTGATATATAGTTTGATAGCCCGATTGATACATAGATTAATAGATAGATTAGTAAATATATTAAAAGATATATAGATTGATATATTTATAAATAATTAGATAGAAAGATAGATAGAAAGATAGATAGACATTAAGTTGAATAGATAGACAAATAGATAGTCAAAAAGATAGAAAGATAGAAAGATAGATAGATAGATAAACATATAGATAGACAGATATATAGAAAGATATATTGAAAGATAGATTGACAGATAGATAGTTATATAGATTGACACATAGATAAACATATAGATAGATAGATAGATCAATAGATAAATATATAGATAGATAGATAGTAATATGGAAATATAGACAGATAGATAAATAGATAGATATATATTTCAATAGATAGATAGATTGATTGATTGACAAATAGATAGTCAGATAGATAAATAAATAGATAATAAAATAAAAATATAGACAGATAGATAAATAGATAGGTATATAGATAGATAGATAGATTGATTGATTGACAGATAATCAGATAGACTAAAAGACAAATAGACAGACAGACAGACAAATAGATAGACATAAAGATAGATTGGTAGGTAGGTAGGTAGATAGATAGATAGATAGATAGAAAGATAGATATATAGATAGATAGAAATAAACATAGACATATAGATAGACAGATTAATAGATATAATAATAGACAAATTTATAGATAGATTGATAGACAGATTGATAAACAGCTTGATAGACATATTGATAGATAGATTGACAAGCAGAATGTAAGACTGATTGAAAGACCAATAGATAGATAAATAGATAGATTGTCAAATTGATAAAAAGGTAGATAAACATATAATATAGAGAGATAAATAGACATATCATTAGTCAGATAGATAGAAAGATAGATAGATTGATTGAGAAATAGAATGAAAAATAAAAAGATAGATAATATAATTGATCGACATATATATAGTCATATAGATAGACATATAAATATATAGAAAAATAAATTGATAGTTAGATAGATAAATATACTGATAAATATACTGAAAGATAGACAGATAGACAGACAGACAGATAGATAGATAGATAGATAGATAGATAGACAGATAGATAAAAAGATTGTTAGAAAGAAAGAAAGATAGATATCTAGATAATGTATATATATATAGATAGAAACAAAGATTGCCAAATCGATAGGCAAATATATAAATAGATTAAAAATTAGATAGGCAAATAGATAATCAGATTGATAATTAGATTGAAAGATAGATTGAGAGATAGATTTATAATTTGATAGCCAAATTGATACACATATTGATAGACAAATTGGCAGATAGATTGTTAGACATATATATATATATATATAAATATATACATATAGATAGTCATTTATATAGATAGATAGATAGGTAGGTAGGTAGATATTAAATAGATAGATAGACATAAAGATAGATAGAAAGATAGAAAAATAAACCGATAGATAGATAGATAGAAAAATAGACCAATAGATAGATAGATAATTCGATATATAAATAGAAATATAGATAGATAGATTGATTGATTGATAAATAGACAGATAGATAGATAAGATAAAGATAGACAGGTAGATAGGCAAATAGACTGACATATAAAAAGAAATATAAATAGACGAATAAACCAATAGATAAACAAACATATATATAGACATATAGATAGATAGATATACAAACAAAAAGACAAATAGATAGACATATAGATAGTAAGAAAGATATATAGACAATTAAAAACATATAGACATATAGATAGATAGACAAATCTAAAGAAAGACAAATGGATAGTTAGATAGACAAACATATTGATAGGTAGATAGACAAGAGATATATATACAAATATTTATATAGATAGATAGATAGACAAACAGATAAATAAATAGGTAGACAAATAGTTATACAAATAGATAGATAGATAAATCAATAGATAGATAGATAAATTGATAGATAGATAGATAGATTGATAAACCAATAGATAGACATATAGATAGACATACATATAAAGAAATAGATATACAGATAGATAGACAAATAGATAGATAAACAGATAGACAGACATTTATATATATAGATAGACATATAGATAGATAGACAGATATATATACAAATAGATAGTCAAATATACAAAGCGATATATAGAGAGATAGATAGATATGTAGACAGATAGATAGACTGATAGATAGTTAGACAAATAGACTGACAAATACATATGTAGATAGATTGACAGACTAATAGACAGGCATATAGATAGATATTGACATATAGACATTCAAATAGATAGTCATATAATCAAATAGATAGATAGATAGTTAGATATATAGATATAGAGATAGATATACTATTAGATAGACAAATAGACTAATATTTAGATAGATATATAGATATAGATAGTTTGAAAGATAGATTGATAGAAAGATAATAAATAGATAGACATACTGATACATAAATAGATAGATAGATAGAGAGATACATAGATAGGTATATAGACAAATAGATAGAATCACTACAAAAAAAATTCATTTTAGCTAGGGAATTTTTGCTAGGGATCAATCCCTAGCTAAATTGCAATGGATTAGCTTGGGAATAGCAAGGGATTAATGTTTTTTTAGAAAAAAAAAATAAGAATGGATTAGCGACGAAAAATTTTTTGTAAATTCCGTAAAAAAAAGTGGGGGATTTAGCTATGGATTAGCGACTGAAGATTTTCGTAAAATCCATTCAAGAAAGTAGGGGTTTTAGCGACGAAATTAGCGATGGATTAGTAACAAAAAATTTTCATAAATTCTACTCAAGAAAAGGGGAGAATTTATAGACAGATTAGCGATAGAATATCTCTAGCTAATACCATCCATTATTTAGCGATGGATTTAGCAAGGGATTTTCTCTCACTAATACAAGTCATTATTTAGCGACGGATTTAGCGAGGGATTTTCTCTCGCTAATACTAGCCATTATTTATCGACTTATTTAGCGAGGGATTTTCCCTCGCTAATAATATTTATCATTTAGCGATGGATTTAGCGATGAAATTTCCTCTACTAATAAAATCCATTATTTAGCGACGGATTTAGTGATGGAATTTCTGTTGCTAATATAATCGATGATTTAGTGACGGATTTAGTGACAGAATTTTCCTTGCTAATAAAATCCATTATTTAGCGATTGATTTAGCGATGAAATTTCCCTTATTATAAAATCTATGATTTAGCGATAGATTTAGCGACAAAATTTCCATTACTAATTGAATCTATGATTTAGCGACGGATTTAGCAACATAATTTTTTTTGTTAATAGAATTCATGATTTAGCGATAGATTTAGCAATGGATTTAGCGACGAAATTTCTCATGCTAATAAAATCTATGATTTAGCGACAGATTTTCTCGAGCTAGTAAAATATGTAATATAGTGATGAATTTTTTCTACCTTATAAAATCTGTAATTTAGCTAAGGATTTGGTAATGACATTTCTATAACCAATATTTATTTATATAATTTTTTTTATTAGTTTTGAAATTGTATATAATTTTGTTTATTAAATGTATGTTAATGGTCTATAGATGAGCAATCCTTGAAACATACATTCTCCTCGTAAATTCATAAAAAAATTATATTATAAATAAATAATTTAAAAAATATCCAAATACAAAAAACTATTATATATATTAATAAGGACTTAAATAACTATTTTTATGATGTATTAATTTTTTATAATATTATACAAAAAATTTTTCTAAAATTTTAAAATAAGAAACTTAAAAATTTGTATTAAAGTAACATTAAATATTAAATTCAATAAGTATAATAATTTTTTTCTTTATTTTATAAATTAAATTAACATATATTAAAATTTCTATTAATATAAATATAAATTAATTCATTATATAATAAAATAGAATATATTTTATAAATTATCTGAATTGATGAATAAACTAGTAAATATTAATATTATTATTAGTAAAAAAAATTTATTATTATAGAAAACTTTTAAATAAATATATAATATAATATTTGAAAATCTTGAAATATAATATAAATATAATTTTTTAATAAAGTTAAAGAAAATAAATTAATATTTATAAATAAATACATAGATGGTTGCTCTTAAAAAAATTTATACGAATTAAACAATTGAGTAATATTTTGACTATTAGCTTGTAACATTAATTTTTTATTAAAATGATAATATCACTTAAATATTTTAAACGATAAAATATAAAGTTTTATATATTTTTTAACATTAATAGTATTTTATAATTCTTAGGCGAGTGACTAGAAGGCAAATCATCTTTTCATTTATGTCTTAATATATGGAGTTTGTTAATTTTGTACCTATTTGAATTTTTTTTATAAGGCTAATCATATTTTTTTATTGTTTATATACTTTTTGTTTATATTAATAGTATAATAAAAAAATTTAAGGTGTTTAATTTTCATTTGTGCCTTGCAACATGCACATTTTGTTCGAAAACTTTTTTATAGTGAATACAATTAATTACTCTTTTTGATTATATATATATATATATATATATATATATATATATATATTATTTATTTAATGTTATAATAATTAAAAATATAAAAAATTTGATTATCTTCTTCGACATCGATTATCTTTTTCAACACCGACGCTTAAGTGACACGAACCTCCGTAGAAGGCCATCCATCCCTCGACACCGATGCTTCAACATATATTCGATTTCGAGGTTTAAGTTTTAATTTTTATTTGATTTGAGATACGTTTTATACATTTATTCTTCATCGATTAACTTGATTAAGCTTAAGTTTTAATGTTTCTAAAATTCTTTTCCTTTACTCATCGTGGTGTTTTTGGATCGTGTATATATACTTAATCATATACATACTTCATGCATTTGTGATATAATGCATTGTCATTGTGTGGATTTTGATGGTGCATAGTAGGTATGGCGAATTAAAAAAAAATTTCAATATAAATAACTACATACTGTATACAAAAATAGTAGACATAAATATAAGTTTGTTTTAAATATGTGTGTTTTAACATAACTATATATATATAACTATTAAAAAGTATACATAAACTATCTAAACATAATTATATCTATAATTTTTTTTATTACCATAGATGTGAACTGAAAAAATTGTTATGCATTGTTTGGGCATGTTGGTATTAAGTGGGAGAACTTATTTATCATGGTTTGGGTGATATTGATGCTATAGTTTGCTGGTATCTTTTTTTTTGTTATGGTTATAAATATTTCTTTTAAAACTTCAATTATTCATGGCCCATTGCTAATGTTTTTGTTCACGGGGGTTCTTGAGTTAGGAGCACGAAAAAAAAAATACATATGTTCTTGATTTATTATCTATATTGCATGAAGAACACAAAAAGATGATTCTAATAATTATTCTAAAAAATAAATTTTTTAGAATAATTATTCAAAAACAAATAGTTTTAATCTGTATTTTGCTATTATATGAATAATAAAATAAGAGTGTGTGTATGATCATAGTTTGTGTTATTTATGGTAACCTTTTTGGCAGTGTATTTTTTGATAGTGTAATTTTTTTGTTGTGTTCATTTATTTTATGGTAATGTGTATATTTGTTTAATAATTTTTGCATTATTAAAATTACTATGTGCTATGCATTTAACATCATTATGAAAAATCCAAAAAAGCCATTTTGGTTAATCTATTAATAATTTTCGTAGTGTGTATGTGTGCGTGTGTGTGTAATAAAAATAATGTGAATATATATATATATATATATATATATATATATATTTCCTATTTATTAATTCAACTCTATTAAGTATAGTTTGGGAAAATTAAAAATAATTTTGTGATTTAATTCAAAATTATCATATTTAATTAACTGGTTTGATATTTGAGCTAAAATATTTTTTAAATTGGTTTGAAACCCATTGATGGTTATCTTTTGATAATCTTTTGAAATTGGAAGGCATATCAATTGAATATTCATGTCTTTGCTTGCTCTATTGATATGTTTTTGTTAGGTAACCAAACTTTTTGATTGATTAATCTTTTCATAGAAACAATATTATCATTAAAGGAGACCATAATTAGTCTTTCTAGACCTTAGTTTCTCCAATTGAGATGATTTGTAGAAAATATTTTACCAACCTGAAGACCATTTACCTTGTAAAAAAATGTATATTGATGTTGTATCAGGGTTGATGTGTAAGATACATATATCACTATGCTCTATCAAATCAAGGAAGTTGTTAACAATGGCAAATCAACCACTCAAACATATGCTCTAACAAATGGATTCCTATATGTTGCAAGTTGATATTCATCTATTATTAAACTTGCACAATTGGTAATTAATCTACCCTTTATACTTTATTTTCAATTAGATACTCATCTATTAGTAAGCTTTCTCAATTGAACTATAATCTATATTTTTAACTTTGATTAATGAGAAAGTATAATGGCATATACTATAGACCATGTTAAAGATAAAGCATTTAGAAATATTATCTCATCTATAAATGAGCATTCTCATTTGAAAGTAGAAAAAGATGAAGAAGAAGTAGTAAGAGTATGAGAAAAAGTTAAAGATGATGAAAAAATTAGAGTAGCCTTATAGCTCTTAAGTAGCAATTACATGCATTACAAGAAATCCTAATCATTCTAATCTTCAAATAGAAAGAAATATTAGGCTTGCATCTCTTAAATTACAAAACAAAATAACAAAAACAATTTAATATTATGCATTGATACCACTAAAAGGTAGGAATATTACTCTGTGAAGTATTTTCTTAAATCAGTTCAATTTTAAATTTTATTAAATAGATTTTCTTCTCAATGAAAATAGTTTTCTTTATAATTTGTTGCATCCAAAAACAACACTAACTTTTATCTAACTATGCAAAAAAAAGGAATTCCTCCACAACACGAATAATAATAATAATACTTAATATTTTCATCCTTAATCTACACACACACACACCCACCCACCCACACACACACACACATATAATGAATAATTATGTTATGGAATCCAAAAAATATATATCTATGATTTAGGTTATATTTTAGTACCTATATTCGGATACTAATAATTATCCAAATATAATTAAAAAAAACATTATGCATAAACTTTTTTCAGCTTACTCAATATGCAAAAACGAGTTAATGCATATGGTTATGCATACAGAGTATTTATAAACTCCATATGCATATGTTTTTGTTTACGAAATAATGAGTTTCTACATAAACTCATATGCATACTTGAGTATATGCATTCCATATGAAAAAATGAAGGTAATTATGAGTATATGAATTTGGATGACCCAAATCATAAATATTTTGGATTTGGGTCCCCAAATGGTATATTAAAATTAAAAATTGTAAAAAAATATAATTATTTTCATGTTGGTTCCCCTTAACATTTTTTCATATAATATTATAACTTTTATCCACTTTTATTGCGCCGAAATGCATCAGCTTTGTTTATCTAACATAAGTTTTTAAAAAATTTAAATCTAAATTAATAGTTTCAGAAATCAAAAATCAATGTTTGATTCTCATAGAGTTTACCAAAATATACTTCTTCAAAGAAAAATGATAGGTTAAAACCCAGGGCTTACACCTATTTAATGATGTCACCAACCATCCAACTAGTAACTTTTTAGAAATCTTGGATTCAAAAATCTGTATCATTAAAACACAAGTAGGATTTGATTATTTTAATTGTTTAGAATTAAAAGTATTTGTGTAACTATAAGTATCCCCACATTTAACTATATTTATAATTACATTTACAATAACATAAAATATAATATTTAACTATATGTGTATAACTAAGTATTAATATCTGTATAACTATATATAAATATTTGTATAATTATATAACACTCTACAACATTAAATAAAACTATATTTATAACTATGTATACATATATGTAAAGCTATATATTGATTGATAACTTTATATATTTGTGCATAACTATTTGTATGAATATATTTATATATAACTATATGTTTAAATATATAGAAATATCAATGGCTATATATACTATATGTATAATAACATATAACTATAAATAATTCTATCTTACTATATGTATAACTATAAAAACTTTATACATAACTATATTTAAATATATAATTAACATGTATTTAATATAAATTTTTATATATTAGTATAAAAAATGTATTTTAGCATTTCCAAACATATATATAACTATATGTATAAATATATGAAATTATATGAAAAAAAAATATATACATACATTTATAAATATAAGTTTAACTATACGTGTAACTCTATGTATAACCACATGTAACTATATTTATAATTATATGTATAAAAACATACAACATAATGTTTAACTAAATGTGTATGACTATATATATATATATTTGTATAACAATAAAAACTCTATATAAATAAATATAACTTTATTTTTAATTATCTAAACATATATGTATACATATATGTAAATCTATATAATTGTTTATAACTTTGTATACATTTATTTATATTTACTTATAACTACTTGTATACATATTTCTATATATAATTATATGTTAAACTAAATGTAACTATTTATAACTACATTTACTATTTGTATCCTAACATATAATTATATATGGGATAATACTATTTTGTTGCACCAACTTGAAATAAAATGGCTAAAGATATAATATCAACAATATATAAACACATAGCATAAGAGTGTCCGTTGATCAGGCTCATATATGTTATAATACAAATAAGGGTCGTACTCTTACCTAATCCCAGCCCTTGTGGCTCAAGCTCAAATATAAAATTATGTATAACAAAAAAATATAATATTTGATAGGTTTGTACTAAAGAACATATATTTTCTTTTTATATAATTCTTCATTCTAACACTACACTTTCTATGTGTCTCTCTCTCTCTCTCTATAATTTTTTTTGTCCATCTGTTCCTCATTTTTTTATGTGTCACACTCTCTCTTGTGTTATTTTTTTTCTAGCTCTTCTTTCTTGCTTGTTCTCTCTCTCCACCCACCTCTCTCTCCCTCTCTCCCCCTCTCCCTTTCACCTTTTCTCTCCCTCTCTCTTCCCTCCTTTTCTCTCCCTCTCTCTTTCTCCCCCATGTCTCTCAATTTCTCTACCCATCTCTCTCCCCACCTTATCTATCTCTTTCTCTCTCTCCCTCTTCTCCTTTAAACATTAAATGTTTTTTTTTGCTTTCATTTCTTGTGCATTATTGTACTTTGCACCCTTTATCTAATATAACTATGATATCTTTTAATTTTTATCGTGCTAAAAATTACGTTATCTATTAATGTAGATTGTGCAAATGGCTTGCCTCTATATTCACAATATTTAAATTTTAAATATTTATCTGTAAGTAATTTTATTTTATTCTTTGTATATTTTGAAGTAATAAATTGTTTTATTTATATTAATAATTGAGCATTATTTTATGTAAATAAAACAGGGAAAAATGAGCTCAGATCGTCAGTGGATGTACAAAAGGGTTATTAATGGATTTTTGAATAAAGATTTTTTGATTGGGCTTGAAACTTTCATCAATTTTGCATGTAGTCAATGGAGATTGAAGGATGAAGAAAAATATTAAGTATCCATTTAATCATCAAAAGTGTTAGAATATCCCTTTTCGTGATGCAAACACTATAAGATATCATTTGGCAAAATATGGCTCTGTGCCAAATTATTTTGTTTGGATTTATCATGGGAAAAGTACAAAGGCTCTGAATATTGACCAAAATGAGGGTATTGAATCGTTTGCTTGTGGTGAAGAATCATCAAACACATACCATAGAATGATCATGGAAACTCCTGGTTATGACATCAATATGGATTACATGGATGAACCAACTAATCCTGAAGCTCGGAAATTTTATGAAATGCTTAAAGCTGCAGATAAAGAGTTGTGGCATAGTTATAAAACACATTCGTAATTATCACTTGTGGATTGACAAATGAGCATTAAGTCAGAAAATCATATGTCTAAAAAATTATTTGATCAGGTGACAGAACTGATGAAGAAGATTGTTCCGGATAATAATTTGATCACTAACAACTTTTATAACACTAAGAAGTTACTACGAGGAATGGGTCTACCAGTGGAAAAAATTGATTGTTGTTTAAATAGATCATGTTATACTAGGGCGGTGATAGTGATTTAATTAGCTATAATTTTTGTGGCCATCCTCGATTTAGGAAGGCACCTCGTGCTGTAGAAACGCGAAAAAAATTGAAGTTTGTCTTTAAGTAGATGTATTATTTTCCATTAATTCCTCGATTATAGAGACTATATGCATCAAATGCTACAGAAAATGATATGTAGTGCCATTCCAAGCATGAGGTTGAAGAAGGGGTAATGCTGCATCCATAAGATTCACCTAGTTGGATGCATTTTAATTATATACATCAAGATTTTAATTATTGGTTCAAGGGCCAAAAAATCCAAAAGACATGTTGGATATTTTTTTACAGCCACTTATTGCAGAGTTAAATCATTTATGGGATGTTGGCGTGAATACATATGATATCTCAAAGAAGCAAAATTTTATTATGTGGACAGCCCTTATGTGGATAGTAAATGACTTTCTTGCATATTCAATGTTATCTGGCTGGAGTATTGTAGGACGATTCACATGCCCATATTACATGACAAATTCTGATGCATTTACCCTCAAATTTAGTAGTAAATAGTCATAGTTTGATAACCATCATAAGTTTCTACCTACGAATCATCCATTTCGAAGATATAGAACTGCATTTCGAAGAAATAAAACTGTGATGACAGTTGCACCAGCTATTCGTTCAGGAGATGATATTATTACAGAAATTCATAGTTTGTGTTTGAAGAAGGTAACCAAAAAGGATTCTACTAGAAGTAATGGATCAATAGGAAAATTATTTGGCTGGAGGAAGCATAGTATATTTTGGTACTTCCCCTATTGGAAGTCAAATTTTATTCATCATAACTTAGATGTGATGCATATTGAAAAAGATATTTTTGACATTGTTTTCAACACTGTCCTTAATGTAGATGGAAAACAAAAGACACTTTAAAATCAAGATAAGTGCTGAAAGATTAATGTCGGTGGCCTGAATTGAAACTAAATGAGCAAATAGGAAAATTCTCTAAAGCTTGCTACCAACTTGATAAGAAGGCAAGACAGATATTGTGTGAATGGGTTAAAAATTTGAAATTCCCTAATGGATATGTGTCAAATATGGGTAGATGCGTGGATATGAAAAATCTTAATTTATTTGAAATGAAAAGTCATGACAGTCATGTATTTATATAGAGACTAATACCAATTGCATTCCGTGAATTTCTTCCACAAAGTATTTGGAAGGTCCTTACAGAATTAAGTTTGTTTTTCAAACATCTAACTGTAACCACAATCAAAATAGATGACATGGTGAGGCTAGAGAATGACATTCCACTTATTATTTGTAATCTAGAACGGATATTCCCACCGAGTTTTTTTGACACAAAGGAGCATTTGCCAGTCTCTTTGGCATATGAAGTAAGGTTTGTTGGGCCAGTGCAATTCAGGTGGATGTATCCTTTTGAGAAGGAAATACATATAATTTGCTGTATTTTATTATTTCGTACTTTAAGTAATATTGTAATTTAATCAAATTGAAACCTAACATTGTGGTTGTAGGTATCTTCGTAAATTGAAATTGAATATTATAAATAAGGCAAAAGTTGAAGGTTCAATTTGCAATGCATATTTAGTAGAAGAGCATCATCATTTTGTTCTTATTATTTTGATGATCATGTCAATACAAAGAATTGAAATGTGCTGTGGAATTATGAAGGTCATGTGATGGTAGAAGATGATTCTGTGGACAAACTATCTATCTTCAAGTACCCTAGAATAGCATTTAGAAGAGTAATGAAAAGATGTATGATAGATTAAAAGTACAAAGCAACTAGGAGCTATGTTTTACTTAATTGTGAGGAGGTTGCACTATAAATTGAGTATGTATACACAAAAAGGTTGTAGGTTAAATCACAGTTTAATTTTATCTTTAATAGGAATTATTAAAAATTGATATACATTTTGTTCACTTTTTTTTATGTGCAGTATTTATATTGAGCAGTTAAAATATAGGCAACCATCAATTTCCAACAATGATGTCGATTATATGCTAGAAAATGAATTTGCAAATTGGTTCAAAAATTATGTGAGAATTATTAAGTTTTAAATTTTGAATTATTTAATTTATTTTTATATTTTATTTGTTAATATCAATTTTTTTAATTAATGTCACAGGTAATTGATCCTTCAAATGTAGATTCAAATATTTTTATTCAGAATCTAAGTAAAGGCCCATTTTGATATGTGACAACCTATCCTGGGCATTTTGTTTATTGATATAAATTTCATACAATCGGGCACAGTTCTTCTAAAATAACAATGAATAGTGGTGTATGCATTAAAAGTACAGAAAATAGTGCAGATGAGATTGATTATTATGGTCAACTCAAAGAAGTTATTGAGTTCGAGTATCCTGGACTCGAAAATAACAGGATTGTATTATTTAAGTACGAGTTGTTTGATCCTACACCAAATGTGGGCACAAAGATTCATTCGGATTATAAGCTAGTAGATGTTAACCATAAATACAGATATAATCGAAATGAGCCATTTATTATGGCAGTTCAAGCCGCTCAAGTATATTATTGTACATATCTGAGTTTATCTCGTGAAAAGAAAGATTGGTCGGTGATTTGCAAGATCAAAGTGTGATCAAAATTTGAAGTATCACCATCATAACAAAGAAGTGCAAACGTACAAATTGCACCAGCATTCCAAAAAGATGACATAAATAATATCGAGCCTTTGAATGTAGATGAAGATCTAGGAAATTTATTTGACTCAAATGGTGGCACAATAAAAATTGAAGATGATCAATTTCTATCTGAAGATGAGTTTGAACTTCTTTCGGAATCAGACAAAATATCAGAATATCCATTGAAGGATGATAGTGATGCCGATAATTAAATTGTTATAATTTTATCATAAATATAAATTGTCAAAGACATTTTATATTTTATTAAAATCTATCAGTGTGTTTTATTTGAAAATGCATGCTTGTTCATTATTTTTCTATTTTTTGTTCTTTGTTTTATTTTGTACTATAGATGGCACCTAAATGACGTAGTCATGGTGGAGCTGGTCGTGGACACAGAAATGAACCAAATTCAACTGGTATGTTAAATAATATTCCAGAATTGGTAGCAGCTCATAGCCACCATATCCTGACTTCAACATCACAATCACCATCTTCATTTCTATCACGATTATCATCATTGAGACCGCTACTAACACATTTATCAGATGAAAGCCCACCACCAATTGTGCTTCCTGCTCACACTTTTGATTCATATCAATCTTCTCACCATAATTTACACTGATTGTTCCCCCATTTACAATACCAACGACATCATCAAATGTTGTGCCTTCTTCTGAAGTCAATTCAAAGTTAGAAATTGATATTGTGGATGAGAGGTAAAAGAAAACTATAAAAATGATTTTTAAAAAAAATTTGATGTTACTATCAGTGGTTTTTTTATATTGTTATCATTTGTTTGTTTTCTATGTTATTTATTTATTTGTACAGTTTTATTTCATCTCACAAGTGTTCGACTATAATTACAAAGTCTTTCAAGAAAATGGCTGATGCCAAAGCATTCTCCCGGAAGAAAGTTTTTCAATCGACAAATGAGACATATTTTAATGATTTTCAAGTAAAAATATCAAAACAAAAGAATTGAAAAATTATTATCTAATTACTTAACTTATATGTTGGTTATTATTCATGTAGTAAATAATTATGTTCTTGTTGTTAATATAAATTCTTTTGTCATTTTTTTTATAGAATCAGTGCACATGGCCACCCAAATTTGATGGAAAGATAAAGTCAAAATGGGAGATCAAAACAGCTCAATGGTATTTTGATTTTGTTCATAAATTAAAGAAAATTAAAGAGATGCCTGATTTTATATCTGAGGAAGAATGGCCCATGTGGCTTAATTATTGGGAGGAGACAGATGTGAAGAAAAATCTGATATTGCCAGCAAGAATTGACGAAGTGAGGTTGCTGGACTAGGTACAGAAATCTGTCGACACACAAGAGGTTCAAAGTCGAGCATTGAGCACGCATGAGATTTGGTTTAAATTTAAAATTCTAAACATATCTATATTTTGTGTTTATCTTAATAGTACAATATATATAATCTTTGCCTGGTTTTAATAATTTTGTTAAATTTTTTTATCATTTGTTTTTTTATGAATTAATAAAAACATATTCTAGGTTGGAGAATTGGATCGATATCCAAATTTCTATGAGATTTTCAGGAAGATGCATGAGAAGAAAGTGGATGGTCGGTATGTTGACTACAACTCTTAGATGATTGCAGCAAGAAATTGTTATATTAATTAGACTTTATAAAACTACGGTACATTATAAAAATTATTTTGAATGCAAAATTTTTATTTTATTTTATGTAAATCTAGAATAGTTCTTATCTCCATTTTATCTCAGGACCTAATGGAAGAATGTGTGACAGCTGCTCATCAACAAGTTGAGGGTTCTATAAATCTTCATCCAATTGACTATGATCCAATTTATTTGGAGACAATAGGAGGTCGAAAGAAGCTGTGAGTGTACAGAATCATCTCTAAGGGAGTGGCATTTTGTTGTAGCAGACGTGCTTCTAATTCAATTATCTCGGCAATGGTGGATGAGGCAGTCGAACAAAAAGCACAAGAAACAAATGAACGTATTATACATATAGAGACTGAAATGAAAAAGAAGGATGATCAGATAACTAATTTGATAGAAGAAATGCAAGAAATTAAAGAAATTAAAAATGTAATGCAACACCAGATGTCCTATATGGAGTTATAGTTAGCTGCATTGGCGCAACAGATAGCATTCCGAGATCCAGCTGTGAATCCTCGTAGGAGAGGCTAGCATTCCCTATAAATTATGAGGATGATTGAGCATGAGAATTATTTATGAACTTTTATTATTTTTTATCTATGTGTAGTAAATAATTATGATTTTTTGTTGCAAGTATCAATTTTTTTATTCTGGTTTTGTTCTTTGCTTTTTTGATCAACCAAATTATGAATCTTTGTAGGACACATTATGTGAGAGAAAAGAATAAATCCTAATTCAAAGCATTCTGATGTTTCCACGGTCCTTCAAATGCATGGGTCCCATATTTACTGATTTTAGCTTTATAAAAAAGAGGGCTAGCTTATATTATCATTATTTTTCTAAAAACATTATATTTTTGCACTTTTTTTATCTCTTATCATAATTGCTGGACATCTTTTGGATTTTTGGTGAAGCTGTATGAGAATAAACTTTAATTTGTGTTTGTTGATGTCTATAATATTTGTTTTTATATATCTGTTAATATGTTTTTGTGTCTCTTAATTTTTTGGGTAGAGTTTTAGCCTATTATAGGTATGTAAAAGCCATAATCAGCAAAGGCAGTAGCGACAGAGATGGCGGCGACATATGTGGCGGCAGAGGAAGAGGCAATGGCCACATCAGCGGCAGCATTGGCAGCAGCGGCTGAGGCGACATTAGTGGCAGCTGTGATAGTTGCGGCAGAAGCAACAACAACGACATAAGAGGAAGCAGTGGCAGTAGCGGCATCAATGATAGCGGTTGTAGTAGTGGCTACGGAGGTAGCAATGGTGGCAGTAGGGGCGGCAACGGCAGCACCGTCAGCTACAGCAGCAGCATCGACAGCACTGACAGCGGTAGTAGCAGCAGGAGCGGGAGCAGCGCCAGCGGCAGCGGCATCGGTAGTGGTAGTAGTAGCGATAGCAAGAGCACCAGCGGTAGTGGGAGCAGTAGCGGTGACAAGAGCAGCAGCAACGACAACATATGTGATATATAAGTACGTATATAGTCAGTATATACATTCATATAATACTACAATATTTTATGCACATATATACTGAGTATATATATGTACTCAATATATATGTACGCATAATACTATAGTTTATATGTACATATACTGTAGTAATAACTGTACGAGTGAAATGCTAGTATATATGTACATATTTACTGCAGCAATATATATTTATCAAAATAAAGTTTTTTTTTATTTGATTTGATTTGATTTGGTGGTTTAAATTTCTTACAAATATGGTACCGCATTTTTTTCCATACGAAGCTTGTATAAGCGACCACATATTTCAACAAACATGAAGCACCGTGACTTGGACAACATTTTCACAGTGGAAAGTTGGTGATCAGAGGAACAATGGGAGAGAAAGCAACATCAATGCATTGATAGATTATACTTTATGCACATTCGGTAGATACATTGATTAATAAGATGTAATATAATTTTTATTATTTTTTTGTTTTTCTTATTTAAAATATTGTATTAGAACAAGTTATTGAATGAATTTTTTTTTTAATTTAAAATTTTCTTTTATAGTTTTTGTTTTTAGTAAATTTATTTATAAAATATTAAATTATTTAATTAATTTTTTTAAAGCTGTATTACATTCAACTGTAATTTTTGGTTGTTCATGTCTATAATAACTATTTTTATATATCTGTGAATATGTTTGTGGTTGTCCAAAATTTTTGGGGAGAGTTTTAGCCTATTATACGTATGTAAAAGCATATTATCATCATAGATAGCTGTGGCAACAACGACAGCGGCAATAGTAGTGAAAGTAGAGGCGATAGTGGCACAGGAAGCAGTTACAGTGGAAGTGGCAGTAACAGTGCCTACAACATCATCGTCAGGGGTGGCGGCAGCCATGGTGGTAGCCACGGTAGCAATGGTAGTAGCGGCAGCTGCCGCTACAGAGATAGCAAAGGAAGCGGCATCATAGAAGGCAGAAGCAGCGGCTGAACCGGAAGCAGTGGCAGCAGTGGCGGTAGCAGCAGCTACACAAGAAGCAGTGACATCATAGGGAGCGGCGGTGGTGATAGCAGCGGCGGCGGTGATAGCCTTGGTAGCTGGGGAAGCGGCGGCAGCCGCCGCAATGGCCAGTGGCTGCAGCTTCGGCATTAGTAGCGATGGTGGCAACTACAACAGCAGCATTGGTATTGGCAGCGACAGCGACAATGGCAGCACTGGCAGGAGCGGCAGCGGGAGTAGCAGCAACAGCACCTATTGAGATATATACGTACGAATAAAGTCAGTATATATGTACATTTAATACTGTAGTATTTTATGTACATATATACTATGTATATTTGTACTCAATTCGTATGTACACTTAATACTGTTATTTATATGTACATATACTGTAGTAATATATGTACGAGTGAATTGCTATTATATATTTACATATATACTACAGGATTATATATGTATCAAAATATAACTTTTTTTTACTAAGTGGTTTAATTTTCTTACAGATATGATGTCGCATTGTTTCTCATACAAAGCTTCTATAAGTGATGAGATTTCTCACTAGACATTAGGTGTCGTGACTCGTACAGCTTTGTCGTAGTAGAAAAATGATGATCGGAAGAGCAGATGGAGAAAAAACAATGTCAATGAATTGATAATTTATACTTTATGCACTGTCGGTAGATACATCGATGAATAAAAATAAAAGTTTGTTATTTTTTTGTTTCAATTATGTAAACTTTTGAATTTGAATAAGATATTAAATGATTTTATTTTTTGTTTATTATAAATTATTTATAGTTTCAATTTTTATTCAATATGATTTAAAAATAATAAATTATTTAATTTAAAAATTTTTAATTTTTTTAAATTATGTAAATATTTTTGAAATTAAAATAGCTAGGGAAAATTCTCTAGCTAAATTAGCGAGGGAAAAATCCCTCGCTAATTTAGAGAAGGAAATTTCCCTAGCTAATTTAGCTATGAAAATATTAAAAATAGTGACAAATATTTCATTGCTAATTTTCTAATGCTATGTACTTTAGCTAGGGATTTAGCCATCGTTATTTTTGTTTAGCAAAAGAATTTTTCATTTATCTTGTTATTTTAGCAACGGAATTTTTCTTTTTTAGCGAGGGAATTTTTCGTCGCTAATTTTTAAGCTAGGAAAAATTGCGTAGCTTAAATTCCATTTATATTTCGTTGCTTTTTACCATTTAGCAATGGAAATCTCTCATATAGCTAGGGAATTATCCCTAACTATATAGGATTTTTTGTAGTGAATGATAGATAGATATATAAATAGAAATATCAGATAGATATATAGATAAATAGATTGAGAGATAGAGTTTTAAATAGATATATACATAGACATAACGATAGACAAATAGATAGATAGATAGTCAGATTGAAATGCATAAAGAAATACATATATATGATAGACAGATAGACATATAGATAGATAGAAACAATGATAGATAGAATGATAGATTGATAAATAGATAAATAAATATATAGATAATTGGATGGATAGAGAGATAAACAAATAACGAAATATTTAGACAGATAGATAGATAGACAAATAGACAGATTGATAAATAGATAGACAAATAAATAACAGACATATTTATTAACAAATATACAGCCAAATAGATAGACGGTTAAATAGATAGATAGATATATATATATATATATATATATATATATAGAAAGATAGAAAAATAGGTAGATTATTAGACAAATAGATAGATAGATAGATAGATAGATAGATAGATAGTTACAGAGATATATAGACAAATTGATAAATTGATTAATAGAAAGATATATAAACAACTAACACTACACATAGATAGATAAATAGATAGAAAGATAGACAGACATTTAGACAGATAGACATGCAAATTGCAAAGATTGATAGACATGCAAATGCAAATAGATAGATAGATAAATAGAAAGATAGACTGACTGATTGACATGCAAATAGCAAGATAGATAGACTGATAGATAGATAGATAGATATATAGATAAACATATAGATAGATAGATAGGAAAGATAGATAGATTTATAGATAGTTAGATAGATAGATAGACAAATAGATACAAAGATTGATAATTTGATTGATATATCGATTGATAGACATAATGATATGCATATTGATATACAAATTGTTTGACAGATAGATAGATAGATTGATAGACAAATAGATAGATAAATTGATAGACAAATAGATAGATAGATTGATAAAAAAATATATAGATAAAAAGATAATGATATAGAAAGATAGACAGATAGATAGAAATATAGATAGATAGAATAATACATATAAAGATTATTAGACAAATAGATAGATAGATAGATAGAGAAATATAGAGATAGATAGATAGATAGAAATATAGAAATATATATAGACGAGTAGATAGATAAATAAATAGATAGATTGAAATATATAGAAATTCATAAACAAATAGTTATATACTTAGATCGAGAGATAGATAGAAAGATAAATAGATAGATATATTGACAGACAGAGAGAGAGAGAGATAGACAAACAGATAGGCAAATAGGTTTTAAGAAATATATATAGATAGACAGATTGATAGACAGATAGATAAATAGACAAATTGACACACAAATAGACATATAGTTAGACAGACAGATAGATAGACAGATAGATAATTAGTCAGGTTATTATACAGATAGATAGACATATAGATTAAATTATTGATTGATTGATTGATTGATATATAGTTTGATAATTTGATTGAGAACTAGATATAAAAAAAAGACGAATAAATAGATAAATAATTAGATAGACAAAAAGATAGACAGATAGACCGATAGACATACAAATAGATAGATAGATAGCTAGCTAGCTAGATAGATAGACATATAGATAATTAGATAGATAAATAGATATACATATACATAGATAAAGAAATAGATTGATAGATAAATAGAAAAATACATAAATAGATAGAAAGATAGATAGATAATTTGATTGATAAACAGATTAATATATAGATTAATAGGCATATTGATAGACAAATTGATATATAGATTGATAAATTGATTGATATACAAATTGAAAGACAAATAGATAAACAAATTGATAGACATATATATAGATAAATAGATAGATAGACAAATAAATAGACTTATAGATAGATAGATGGATGGATATATAAATTATTAGACATTAGTTAGATAAATTGATATATAGATAGATAAAAAGATAGACAGATAGATATATAGATAGATAGACAGATATATAGACAAATTATTAGAAAGATAGATAGATTAAAAGATAGAAAATAGATAGGCAAATAGAAAATAGATAGACAGATAATCAAATAGATAGATAAAGAGATAGATAAATAGATAAATAGATTTATAGATACACAAATAGATAGACATACAGAAAGATTTGCTAATAGATAGAAAGATATACACACATAGATACATAGATAGATACAAAGATAGACTAATAGATCAACAGAAAGATAGACAGACAGATACATACATACATACATAGACATATAGATTGACAGACAGACAGATAGATACATAGACATACAGATAGACAGACAAATAGAAAAATAAATACATGGATTGATAAAAAATTTGATAGATTCATATACAGATTTTTAGACATATTGATACACTTATTGAAAGAAAAATAGATAGATAGATAGAGAGATAGATAGACAACAAGATAGATATATGGATATTTAGAAAGATAGATATTTAGATAAATGGATAGATTGACATATAGATTACAAATAGATAGATAGATAGATAAACTAATAGAGTGTCAAATAGATAGATAGATAGATAGACAGACAGATAGACAGATAAATTTACAGATAGATACAAAGATAGATAGACATATAGATAGATAGATAGGTAGAAAGAAAGATAGCCAGATTGATAGATAGATAGATAGATAGACAAATAGTTAGACAAATAGATAGATAGATAGATAGATACACACACACACACACACACATTTAAAGATATACATATATATATATATATACACTAATAGTAAGACAGATAGATAGACATATATATAGATAGATAGATAGGAAAAAAGTAGATAGATAGATACATTGAAATAAAGAAAAAAAGTTATATAGAAATATTGATTGATAGATAAAAAGTTAGATATATATATAGATTTATAGATAAATAGATAGAAAGGTAAATAGATATATTAATATATAGTTAACAGATAGATAGACAGATAGATAGAAAAAAAGCTAGATATATAGATAGATAGATAAATTGATATACAGATAGATAGACAGATCAATTGATAGATATATAGATAGATATATAGATAGATCAATAGATTGATAGACAAATAGATAAACATATATATATATATATATATATATATATATATATAGTTATTTAGAGAGATAGTTAGACATAAAGATAAATAAACAGATTGATAGATTGATTGATACATATACAAATAAAAAGATATATAGGTGGATAGTCAAATAGAGAGATAGATAGGCAGATTTACATATAGATAGATAGATTGATTGATTGATTGATTGATTGATTGATTGAAAGTTATTTAAATAGTCATATAGCTAGAATGATTGATAGACACATTAATATAAAGATTAATAGATAGATTTATTGACAGATTTATATATAGATTGATAGAAAGTTTGATATACAAAATAAAAGACAAATAGATAGAAAGAAAGATATAGATATTAAAGAAATATATATAGATAAATAGAAAGATAGATAGATTATTAGATTGATAGATTTATTGATAGTCATATAGTAAGATAAATAGATAGATAGATATAAAGATTGATAGATAAATAGAAAAAAATATAGATAGATATTATGACATATAAATAGACAAATAGACATACAAATAGACAAATAGATAAACAGACAAATAGAAAGAATGATAGATAGTTAGATAAATAGATAGATAAAGAGGCAGATAGACACATAGATAGACTGACAAATAAACAGACAGATAGCCAAATAGATATACATACATATAGTTAGAATGATTGACAGAAAGATGGATAGATAGATAGATATATAAATAGATAGATAATTAGATAGAGAGATAGATAGATAGAAAAAAAGATAGACATATAAATAGACAAATCATATATAGATAGATAGATAGATAGATTGACAGATAGATAAATAGATTGATTGATAGAAAGATAGTTAGAGAGAAAGATTGATAGATAAAATGATAGACAGATAGATTTATAGGTTGGTCGATAAAAAGATAGTTATACATATAGATAAACAAATAAATAGATAGATTGATAGAAAAATAGACAAATTGATTGACAAATAGATAGATAGATACATAGATAGAAATATATATATATATATATATATATATAAAGATAGATATATGGTTAGATTAGATAAATAGATAAACAAAAAGATAAATAGATAGTTAGATAGATAGATACATAAATAAATAGATAGATTATTAGATAAACAGACAAATAAATAGATAGATAGTATAATATATATATATTCACATATTGATAGATAGATTTAGAGAGAGATAAATAGATTGATAGATAGATAAATAAATAGATAGATGGATAGAAAGATAGATAGAGGAATAAAAAATATATATAAATAGAATGAGAGAATGAAAAATAGATAGATAGAAAGACGGACGTATAGATAGATATATAGATAGACAGAAATATAGACATATATATAGGCAGATAGATAGAATAGAAAGATAAAAGATATATAGACTGACAAATATATAGATATATAGATAGAATATATATATATATAGACAAATAGATACAAAATTAAAGTGATAGTAAGATAGATAAAAAGATAAACAAAGAGACATATTGGTAGATAGGCAGATAAAAAGAAAGAAACATAGATAGATAAATAAATAGCCATATAGAGAAATAGAGAAATAGATAGATAGATATACATACATATATACATATATATATATATATATATAGGTAGATAGACATATAGATAGATACATAGATAGATAGACAGATTGATAGACATAAAAATAGAGAAATATATAGATAGATAGATAGATATAATGATAGACATATAGATTGACAAATAGACATATAGATAGAAAGTCATATAGATAGACAAATAGATAGACAGATAGATAGCCAGATCAACAGGCAGATAGATAGATAGACAGATGGATATGTAGATAGATAGACTGAAAGATAGACAAACAGATAGAAAGATAGATAGATACTCATATAGACATACAAATAGACAGATAGATAAGCAAATAGAAAAACAAAGAGATATATTATTTGATAGATAGATACATAGATAGAAAGTAAGATAGATAGATAAATAGATTAACTGATAGATAGATAGATAGATAAGCAAATGAATAGATAGATAGATATATAGATAGAAAGATAGAAGATAAATATATATAAAAATAGACAGAAATATATAAAAATAGATAGACAGATAGATAAACAGGTAGATAGACAGATAGATAGAAATATAGATATACATATAGATAGACAAATAGATTGATAGGTAGATATACAAATAGATAGAAGGGCAGACAGACAAATAGATAGATAGATATATAGATAGATTGATAGATAGATAAAAAGATTAATAGATAAATAGATATAGATAGGCTGATATTAATATATATAGACAGGCATATAGATAGACATATAGATAAATCAATTGGTAGAAAGATAGATAGACATATAGATACACAGATAGATAGATAAATTGATAGATTTATAGATATTTAGATAGATAATCTGATAAATAGATAGATAGATAGATAGATAAATATATTGATAGATTAAAATAGAGACAAAAGATTGATATAAACATAGATAGATAGACAGACAAATAGATAGATAGATAGACAGACAAACAAACAGGTATATAGAAAATAGATAAATAAATAGTTTGATAGAAAGATTGTTAAATAAATAGATAGACAAATAAATAGATAGTTTTATAGATAGATTAGATAGTTAGACAGATTTATAAATAGATAGATATATAGATAGATAAATATACAGATAGATAGATAAATAGATAAACAAATAAATAGAAATATATATAAAAATATATTTATATAGATATAGATACATAAATATTAAAATAGATAGATTAATTGATAGTTATATAGATAGATAAAAAGATAATTAGATAGATAGATAGACACATAGGTACACAGATTGATAGACAGATAGATAGACAGATAGATAGATAGATAGATAGATAGTCATGTAGATAGAAATATAGGTATATAGATAGATAGACATATAGATCGATAGATAGATAGATTGATTGATGGATAGATAGATAGATAAACTATCAGATAGATAGAAGGATAGGTACATAGATAGATAGATAGATAGATATATAGACATATGGATATAGAGATTAATAGATTGATTGATAGATTGATAATTAGATTGATAGATAGAATTATATATACTTTCATAGATAGACAGATAGATAGATATATATAAAGATATATAGATAGATAAATAAATAAATAAATAGATAGATAAATAGGTAGACAAATAGATAGATATAAATATAGATATTTAAAGATAAAAAGATAGAAAGATAGTTAGAAAGATATATAGACAAATATATAGACATATTTATAGAGAGATCGGTAGACAGATTGTTAGACTGATGATAGAAAGATAGTTAGATAGATATATAGAGAAATCTATATGCATATTTATAGATGGATCGATAAACAAATTGATAGACATATAGATAGATAAATAGATAGATAAATAGATAGATATAAAGATAGAAAGGTAGATAGATTAACAGATATATAAACAAATAGATAGATGGATAGATATATAGATAAATTGCTATATAGATAGGAAAATAATTATACAAATAGAAAGATAGAAAGAAAGAAAGATAGAAAGATAAATAGATATATAGAAAGATATATAGATTAAGAATTAGATAAATAAATAGATATATAGATAGATAGATAGTTTGAAAGTTTGTTAAACAAAAAGATAGTCAAATAAATAGAAATATTTATAAACTAATCAAGAGATAGATAGTTAAACAAATATATAAATATATAGTTAGATAGTTAGACAAATATATAAATATTTAGAGAGATAGATTGAAAGAGAGATGAATAAATTAATAGATAGATAGATATATATTTAGAGAGTTATATAGTTGCAAAATAGTTAGACAAATAAATAGATAGATTTATAGTTAGCTAGATAGATAGAAATAAAGATATATATATATATAAACAGACATATAGATAGATAGATAGTCATATAGATAGATAGATAAATAGATAGAAATATAGCCAGATATATACTTAGATAGTTAGATATATAGAAACTAAATAGAGAGGTAGATAGACATATAGAATGGTAGATAATTAGATAGATATATAGACTGATACGTAGACATATAGATAGACAAATAGATAAACAAGATGATAGAAAGATAGATATACAAATAGATAGAGAGATAGATTAATAGAAATATTTACAGATAGATAGACAAATAGATATATAGATAGATAGATATAAATATAGATAAACATATAAATAGATAGATCGACAGATAGATAGATAGATAAAAATATTGATAATTAGAAAGATAAATAGATAGATATACAGATAAATAGACCGATAGATAAATAGATAGATGGGTAAAAGTCAGATAGATTGTCATATAGATAAATACATAGATAGATAGATAGATAGATAGACAGACAGACAGATAGATATATAGATAGAAAATTGATACATAAATAAATACAAAGATTGATAGATTTATAGATAAATAGATGGATAGATAGATAGATAAATAATAGATAGATATATAGATAGATAGAAAGATAGATAGATAGATAGACATATAGATGGACAGATAGATAGATTGATTGATTGATAGAAAGATAGATATACAAAAAATTAGATAGATATATAGATAGCTAGATATATACACAAATAGATAGGTAGATATCTAGATAGACAGACTAATAGATAGATAGATATATTTAAAGATAGTTAGAAAAAATGTTTGATAGATATATAGATAAATTAACTGACATATTTATAAACAGGTCAATAGACAAATATTTAGACAGATTAATAAATAGATATATAAATAAATAAATAGATAGATAGATAGATAGATAGAAAGATTGATATACAAATATATAGTCAGAATGATAGATAGATTGACATATTAACATATACTTATACATATAGATAGATAGACACATAGATAGACAGATTGATAGATAGATAGCTAGAAACATAGGTATACATATAGATATAAAGATTAGTAGATAGATAAATGGATATATAAATAGATGGATAGATAGTAAGATAGATTGATAGATATATGAATAGATAGACAGACATATAGACAGACATATAGACAGATATATAGAAATATAGATAGATAGTCAGATAGAAAAAAAATGTAGTTAGATAAACAAATAGACATATAGATAGATAGTCAGATTAATAGAGAATTTGATAGAAAGATTGATAATTAGAATGATACATAGATTGATAGACAAATTGATAGACATATTAATAGATAGATAATAGATAGATACATAGATAGATATATAGATAGACAAATAGATAGATAGAATATAGACAGATAGATAGACAAAATGTAAGATAGATATTCAAATAGAAATATAGATAGATAAAAATATAGTTAGACTAATATATAGAAAAATATATAAACATATTTATAGAGAGATTGATAGATAGAAATTTAGAAAAATAGATAGAAAGATAGTTAGATAGATATATAGACAAATATATGAAGATATTTAAAGACAGATCGATATATAGATTGTTAGATAGATAGATAAATAGATAGACAGAGAGATAGACAGATAGATATGCAAATAGACAGATAGACATATAGACATATAGAAAAACATATATATAGATAAATAGATATATAGATAGAAAGAGGGATAGACACACAAATAGATAGATAGATTGATAGATATATAGAACGATTGATTTACATATAGATAGACAGATAGATAATAGATAGATATATAGATAGATAGATAGATAGATAGATAGATTAACAGATAGATAGATAGATAGACAGAAAGGAAATAAATATATAGACATATTATAGATGGATAGATAGAAAGATTGATAGATAGATTGATCGAAAGATAGATCAACAGATTTAAATATAGATTGATAGATAGATAAACAAATAGATAGATAGATTATTAGATAGATAGATAGATAGATAGACAAATAGATATACAGATTTATAGATATATTTATAGATAGGTCGATAGATAGAATGAAAGATAAAAAGATATATAGATAGATGAAAGATATATAGACATATATAGATAGATATACAGATAGATAGATCAATGGATAGATAGATTGATAGATTTACTGATAGATAGGTAGATTATTAAATATATTGATAGATAGATAAATAGACAGATCTATAGATAGACAGACATATTGATTAATTGATTGATTGATTTATTTATTTATTGATTGATTAAAATATTGTTTGACAAATATATAGAAAAATAAATATACAGATTTAAATATTGTTACATTGACAAATAGTTAGATTTATAAATAGATTGATTGATTGATTGATAGGTAGATAAATATACAAATACATAGATTGATAGATAGACAGGTACATAGATAAATAGATAGGTAGACACATAAATAGACAGATCTATAGACATACACATTGATAGACAGATATTTAGATAGATAGATTTTTAAATAGATAGATAGATATATAGATAGACAGATAGTTAGATAAATAGATAGATAGATAGATAAATAGATCGATAGATAGATTGACAAGATAAACATATAAATAAAAAGATATATAGATAGATAGTTAGTTAGTCAGATAGATAGATAGATAGAATGACAGACAGATAGATAGACATATAGATAAATATAAAAATAAATAGATAGATAGACAGAAAATATATTTGATAGATATACAAATAGGTTGACAGATTGATAGGCATATTGACAAAAAATATAGATAAATTGATAGATAGATAGATAGATAGTCAAAAAGACATACAAATAGATAGATATATATACAGACATATAGATAGACACATAGATAGATAGAGTAACTAATAAATAGATAGATAGACAAAGACATAGATAGATAGATAAATAGATAAATAGATAGAC
>JAREIK010002334.1:928568-946068 GCA_029783825.1 Sapria himalayana | reverse complement strand
TATTGTGCATGCCTAGTTTGCACAGTATGAGTTAGGATTTGGTATAGAGTAAGCGGCAAAAAATTCCTAATTTAAGCAACCCTCAATTGAAATGAAACAACTAGTGATACTAGGGCACAATGGGCACAATGGGCACAATGGGCACCTTTATTTTCTTCAAAAAAAATAGTTACAACATAGCTAGCACCAAAGGCAGTGCACATGTGCACTATGCTATTTTAGTGCACATGTAGACTACGTTGTTATAGAGTACATGTTCTATCTCTAAAAACATTCAAAAATACTCACAAAAATAAAAGATTTTGTAGATTATATGATGAATCAATTACAGCAATAAAGGCATAACTAACTTCCAGATTTCTTGTAATGGGAGAAACATGTAGATGGCTATGAAGCCATTTTTTATTAGTCATGTGCTACAAATGGTTGATTGACCCACTTTTGATTAAATCCCCTTGCTTTAAATCTGTCACTTATAGTTCAAGCCTAACAATCTAGAAAGGGAATCTCACTTCATATATACATGTATGTGTATATATGATTATGTATATGTCTATATTTATATATATACATATCTATGTGTACATATGTATATATGCCTACCTATATATGTGTGTGTGGAATGCCTATTAAGACATTTCTAGTGATCATCTATATATATGTATGCATGTATGTACATGTGTATCTGTGAATTTGTAGATGTGCATCTGTATATATGATATGTCCACACAAAAACACACACATATATACATATGTATCTCAATGAGTATAAATGTATTTATCTATGCATGTAAAACACTTATATGTGCCATGTGCAAGTGCATGTAAATTTGTATACATGCACACATGCATGTGTATTGGGTTTTAGGATATCTACAAAATAGTAATAAAATAGTATTGTAAGTAGTACAAACAAGTTTAAGAAATCAACAAAATAAAATTAAACATCTACAAACATCATCATCAATAGCAAAACTCAGTTTCAACATTAATGGCAACAACTATATAAATTTCATGAAACTCAAGTTCTTGTTGTTGGGAAAATTATTGCTCATTGTGTATCTTCAACTATTTATTTTGTAGATTCCCACATGATGACTATAAACAAGATATTGAAAAATTATCTATAATCAAAAAAAAAACTCAATGATTCTCTTTCTGCATTGTCTCCCTTGTTCTTTATCCATCTACAACCCTAATTTAGCACTATTTAATGTATACTCAAGATGACTTGGTCTTGCTCATAATCTTGAGTCTAACATTGCTATTCCTGGACTGATTCTAGATGAAAATCTTTATTTTACTTTCAAACCAATATGCAGGATGAGTACTAATTCAGAGAATTATGGAGTTTAGCAGCATATATATAATATATAGCATTTACTAATCATTCTACAAAATTTCATCTACGCAACAAATATTGTATTTCCAACAGACTATTATAGAACATGGAAGAAATAAAATAATTTCCCAGTAGCTGTTGGAATCATCAACCAGAGAGAATCCAATACAAGATTACTAACCACTGCCAGAGCCATATGGCACATCATGAGAATGAAGGCTATATTTCGTCTGGGCACTGGAAAGCCCACCTAGGCACTGGAGCCGTGGCACCAAGAGGAGCACTTACATTGATCCCAACATCACCATCAGGTATTAGCCATATGCTCAACTCTCATCCAGCTTCAATTATGAATAGCTACAGCTGGTACTTCATTAACAAGATAATCAAAATGCCCATAATCTAGAAGTAAAGTGAACTCGCCATAGCTCATATTGATGAGATTACATTTATGCTGCATAAATAAGGTGGCAGTGTGGCATGTGCCATGTGACAATGTGTGCAATGGATGCGTGTGTGGAAAGGTAGTGGGCAGTTATATGCATGTAGTGTGGCATTATTTGTGAGGTAGTGTGGGAAGTGAATGCATGTAGTGTGTTATGGTAGTGTGCAAAATAAATATAGTGCAGAAAAATTTTTAAAAAGAATAATAAATTATTTAGTCTGTGTATTATATTTTGGCTGATATATATTTTGGCTGCACTTTGTGTTGGCTCACACTAAAGGAAGTAAACAGGCTTTCTTTTAGTCACATATGGCTCTCCTCTTTTTGGAGCAGGCTCAAACTGCATCAATTTTTAGGCTTAAATAGCACAACAAAAACACAAAAACTTTCATTTCACAGTTGAAACATTTCAAAAAAAAAATCAAATTCAAAATCAAAATCAAAATCAATATCAAAAACCAAAACCTGCATGAACATTTGACACTCAAGTCGTCAACTTCCAAAAAAATCTCTTGTAAAGAACAAAACCAAAATCAAGAAAAATGATGCCACCAAAAAAATTTCTTCCTGTTTAGCTACACATAGGCAAAAATAATGTTCCCGAAAGTTGCTCATTATTCCTTCTTCAAGAAGTGAGGAGATAAAAGCTTTGAGACTAAAAATCCGATGAAAGACTTTCATTGGAGTAGATCTTTCAACTTATCATCGTATATTATTTTCTACATATCTGATAAATCCATTTAAAAAACAAGAACATTTAATGATTAATTGAAATTGAATAATAACACCACGGTTTCTCATCGGGGGAGGGTGAAGATGATGGAAGTTTGCATACCTATAGATTTTGTCTTGTTATATAATCCCACATCTTCTTTACAACATCAGAATGATATTATGCATCTTCACGAATACTAATAAATTTTATGAGAGCGTCTAAAAGATAAATAGGAAGCTAGAAAGTAAAAAGTTCTTAAATAAATAACAAAAACCAAAAACAATTCAGAAATAAGCTTGATACAAAAGTTACATGGTTAAACCAAAAACATAACATAGTTTCAACAATATTTAAAACAAAATCATCCTCATAATTAGCTGGTGCATTTGCTACATTAAAGATTCCTAGCATTTCAAATATAGACTAATTAGAGATACAACGAATTATAGACATCAATTAATACCTAATCAATACAAAGGATGTAAACTAATTAATTTAGCAAAAAATATAGATATGACAATCACTTGTAAAATATTTTCTAATTAAATATTTAATATAAAGCTACATTATGGCAAGAGTAGCTAGAGAGGTCTTTTTTTCACAATGCCCAAATAGTCTGTGTGACAAAAAAATGGCATTAAATCAAAGTCAAAATTTTGAACGTCATTATTAAATGACGTGTTTCATCTTGTTTATTTTTTGTTTGATTTAGTTGTACAATATTATTTTTGATAATTTCTAATTTTTAGTATATGTGACAAAAAAATGGCATGTTTTTTGTGTGCAGAAGAAATTTATCCTAATAATTTAGTAATTTACATAAAGATTATTTACATATACATCAATTCATACCTAAATAATGCGAAGGAAGGGAGCTTATTAATTTAGCAAAAATTATAGATATGACCATCACTTATATATTTTTTCCAATTACATATTTTAAAATAAAGCTACATTCTGGCAAGAGCAGCCTGAGAGGTCTTTTTTTCACAATGCCTAAATTGTCCATGTGACAAACAAATGGCATTTGATCATAGTCAAAATTTTGAAAGTCATTATTAAATGACGTGTTTCATCTTGTTTCATTTTTTTGTTTTCATTTAGTTGTACAATATTATTTTTGATAATTTCTAATTTTTAGTATATGTGACAAACAAAATGGCAAGTTTTTTGTGTATAATAAAAATTTATCCAAATAATTTAGTAATTTACATAAAGATTATTTACATACACATCAATTCATACCTAAACAATACTAAGGAAGGGAACGTATTAATTTAGTAAAAATTATAGATATGGCTATCACTTATATACTTTTTCCAATTAGATATTAAACTGATAAATTAATTTTTTGTATTGGAAAAGCCAATATTCATTTTCTATGATGGTTGTTAGATTACATTATATGTTATTTTTAATTTTATATTTTATGAGCAGACATAACACATTAAAATATTATTTAATACATTAAAAAATAAAAAATAGCTTCATTTTGATAAGAGTAGCTCAAGAGGGGTACTATTGCCAATATCTAATTTTATGTATATGTGACAAATAAATTGGTGAGTTTTTTGTGTATAAAAGTATATTAGTACGCATATTTCATTGTAAAAAATTAAAAATATACATGTAAATCAAATATTGACTACACTAAATAAGCAACTTCACATGCACCACATATTTACTACTTAGGATATATATATACTGTATGCATATTTTAAAAAAAAAACAGAATGGTTTACTCTATTACAAATCAAATTATCTTTCATATAACTTATGCAAACATTATATAATGATGGAATAATTACTTATTATAAATGTATACACGAAATAAGTCACCATGCATGGGTAGTGTGCTTTGAGAATGCATGGTATCTTGTTCTTCTTTGAAATTCAAATATTAAATAAGACATCAAACTAATAATTCACAATCAATTAATTCAAATATTATTTTCAGTTGGTACCCACCTTTTTGCCAAAAATAATGATCTACATCATATTTTCCAAAAATAAATACAATTATTATTAAAGATAATAAAGTATCTCAACTTATCTAAACTCTCAACTCAAATATATACTTAAAAGTCATTGTGAAAATTAATAAATTTTTACTCATACAAATTTGACATTGAAAATATATAATTCTAAAATATATTTTTTTGTGAAAGGTCTCACGATATATTATACGAACATCTCTAATACTAGGATTCAATATTCTCGATTTGAATAGAAATGAATGACTAAGAAAAAATAATCTCTGATACCACTATCACATACTCACACACACTTCATTGAGGCCATCTTTGGATGAAGTTTTTTCTAACACAATCTCTGATACCATATAAAAATCTACTAAAAATTAATTCAAACAAAATGTTAGAAAGAAAAAAAAATACAATTATACTCAATCAACAAACTAAAAAAACCTAATGTATATATAAATCAAAAATTTACATGGATAACTCATATGTTGGTTACTTTAACTACTAAGTAAAAATAATTTCAAAAAATAAAATTGTTATAATAATTATTATATATTTACTTGAATATATTTAACCTCAAAATATTACTTTTTTGATACATATTATATTTTAAAATACAATTCTACAAAATTTAGACCTTACTTCCTTGAGCATGTAACAAACCACAAAATTTGTTATACTTGAATATAGTTAACCTAGAAATAATATAATTAAAAAAAATAAAAATTTGATTGAACTATTAAAAAACTTTTATAGGAACCAAGTGTTTAATGATAATTTTGAAATATATAATTCTAATTATAAATTACTAGATAAATCATATCTTTGACCAATTAGATATAAATTTTGAAATATATAAATTTTGAATATTTGAAAGTACCTATTTTGCAAAATAACTTTTGTAGACATGAGAAAATAATATTTAATATCATTGAGTATCCATTCAATAAATATTTGAATACTAAAAAAGAAAATATTTGTTTCTCTCCAATTACAAATATAGAAAATATTAGTGTTAGAGTTATATTCTTTAAGATGATTGGTTTTTAAGATTATATTTTAATTGTTAAAGTTGATGAACAATTGAAGACTTATCCATTGAAAATTAGATATAAATGCTTCTACAGGTAATCTAAAAAATTGTGTATTTCCATTCTTAGCATCTTTCAAAGTTATTACATCACATTATCAATAATTTTAAATCTCTATAAATCTTTATTTTTTTTCCAATAATATTGTAAGATGGTAAGATTTGTACTAATTAAAATAAAGAAATTTCTAATAAAAAAGTTTTTTACCCATCAATTTCTCTCTAGGTGTTATTCCTATTCAATCAAATTTATTAAGTCCAAATAGTCATTAAATTCAAGTGCAAGATATCTTTCATATTAGAAAAAATATGAAGAGAAAACATCTTATTCAAACCATTGATAAGTCTCTTCTAGAGACTAAATGATCATGAAGATGATTTTGTAAAATTTAATTTTACAATTATTCTCTGAATGATATAACAAATTTATACTAGATATCCTATCAAAGAGATTTTATCTTACTCTAAATTTCCTATTCAATCAAATTCAGGATACCACAAATATTTTTTCAACATACCCTTGCATTATGACTAACAACATATCATGTGAGAAGAAATGCATGACCTTCACTCTATCTATATACTATTATTCTTAAGAAGTTATCATAAGTGATTTATTTGTTAAAGATATCATTTATTTGTCAATTTTAATGAAGGTGCCAGAATAGATTTTATTGAGCTAAAGTAGTCTTTGAGAACTTAGTTTTATAATTTTTTTTCAATTATAACTTATTTTTTGTTACACAAATATATTTCAAACATCTCTCTTTTATTGGAGTTCTCGTGTTATAATTATTTTTTTATTTATTCATATTGATCATTATTATAAATAAATGATCATGTGGTAAATAACCACATTAAAAATGTGATGAATGATAAAAATCATATCACTCAATGTCCCTTATAAATTTAATTTGTAAGTATATAAACAAACTTTATAAAGATTATTTTACCATCATTATATTTTATCATGTTATTTCATAAATAATATATTATTATTACTATATATGAAATAATTTTTTTTTGATATTATTTCAAATAAAATACTTTGTAAGTCATAGGTACTTTCTTGAAATTATAATTATATGTCATCAAAATATAACTTTATTTTGACAATAAAATGTGATAAATATTTTTGCAAAATTAAACTCTTAGATAGTACATTAAATTCACTATCAAAAAATTATTATCAAATAAATTATATTATCAAAATAATAAGTTATTTTTGAGAGTATACATGATAGTTACATATGAATATTATTCTTTAAAAAATTTAATATTTAATGAAATCTCTAATACTTTATATTTCTTTTAAAGATTATACTAATACTCATGAGATTTATTATTCAAATTATAGTTTGATATCAACCGCCAAAGCAAAAAAATTATTATAAATTATTATATTTGTTTTATAAATAATTGTATCTCTTAAAAAAATAAAAGATAAAAAATAATTCCATGATTTTGTGCAAAAATAAATTGTCACGTCATAAATACTCTAACTCATAAGCTTTTTTGAATTATATATTTGATTAGAGAGAATGAATTTTCAATTTTTTTTAAAAAATTATTCTTTATTATGACAATGATGGAATCATACACATAGTTTCCAATGGCATTTTCTACGAAAAAATAAAAAAACATATAGATATAAATTTTCAATTCATCAAAAAATACAAAATAAAATAGGTTGAGTATTATTGTTCATACTTGTCTTCAAGATCAGGCTCAAACATTTTTACTAAGCACTATAATGATCACCATTTTTTTTGAGTTGAGTATATATAATATATTATATATTTATATACCAGCTTGATAAGATTCAATGATATCATGACATGATATTTCTATCATACCATGTGTCAATTATTAAAAAGAGTATTTTTATCAATCACCTATATTTTTTAATGAACACGTCACCGCAAGTTGGTAATTTATTAATGCTAGTCTTTTACCACAGAAAAATGGAAAAACTAATTGCCTTTTTTAAATAATCAAGATAGACAACTAAAAAAATTGAGTTCATGTTTTTGGGCAGAACTTGCATATCAAAGAGCTTTCCACCAATGCCTGTGTTGAAAATTAGAACATAGAAATCGATCCACTGTTCATTAATGTCATCCAACAAATCCAGTCAGAGTATTAACTTGACCTGCTTAGGTGAATGTTTGGGAACTCAGCCATGTTTTTCCAAATAAATGGAACAAAAAAATTCTACAGTGAAATTGAAGGCATGAAGCCTGACATCCAGAAATCTGACCTATTTAGTTATGTTATTCTTATTAATTTTATAAACACTCTATTTATATTCCACCTTCGACAAGAGCAAACAAATCAAAGATTCACATTGTGTTCTACTCATTGAATTACCAACAAACATAATCCTTTTATTCATCAAACTTCTAAAATATCTTGCACATCTCCACCTCAGATACTGCCTATCCTTCCTTCCATTTCCAAGACAATTAAATCCCTGCATTACAAAAGGGCATTCTGAAGCATTATGAAGAGGATAGCTATTATCTACGATCCAATTTTCATTAAAGTGATAATTCCCCAAAGAATCATTATATTTTGAAACCGAAAGCTCATGTTGTCCAAGTGTCAGGCTAGTTAGGAAATAAATATAGATCCCACAAAAAGCAAGTGAAAAAGAGACACATAGTCCTATCACAACAAGCACACAAAACCTTTGAAAGACTAAACTTGATTGATATTGCACTTTCGAAGTTGCAATGGTCGAAGATTTAGGGCTAAGAATCATTATTCCACTTTGATTGAATGATTTTCTCTTGCCAAAGGTATTTTCCATCTCATCACATTGATAGTGCTATTATTGTTCAAGAATCACGTACACTGAGAGGAAAATAATCGAAGATTACTATCAGCAAAGATATCTCAACTATAGAATTGGTTCGAATCAAAAAATGCTTATCTAACCGTGAACAAATGACATACCAACTTAACGAGATAGATTCAAACGGATTGATCCATTCTAAGACAAAAATCAAAGAAAGAATTGCTCGCATTTAACACTTGGAGAAATATTTTATGGTCATCATTTAGGGCACCTTGATAATGGGAAAAACTGGAAGAAACAGGGCACAATCATTGATTGAGAAGGAATTTTTAAGAAGTCACATATACTCTTGCATATCTATACATGAAGCACAATGGGACGATATCGAAGTGAGTTGTGATAGAGGTGACGGGGAATGGAGAGCTAGGAGAATGGAGACCATGATCGGCCCTACGACACTGAGGGATTCATGATTCACAGTTAAGAAAACTAGTTTCCAGGCACCAGAATCTAGCCTCACAATTCAACAAAATTTACTTTTTTTTTTCTAAATGAGTGAGTAAAATAGCTTCAAATTTAAAATATTTAATAAAAAAAACTTTAATACTATTTAAGTTTTTAAAAAATAGCATCAAAACTAAAAATATATTGATACTCTTAAATGAAATCACCCTTTTAAAAAGGCCATGTCAACATTAAAAAATAAAAAAAAAGAAGAGTGTATTGATTATACCACATATCATATATTATATTCATCATGTTTTGTTATATAAACATTATAAATATGATTAGAAAAAAAAAGAATAAAAGAATAAAAAAATAAAAAAATAAAAAAATAAAAAAATAAAAAAATTTAAAAAATTTAAAAAATTTAAAAAATTTAAAAAATTTAAAAATAAAAAATTAAAAAATAAAAAAAATAAAAAAAAATAAAAAAATAAAAAATAAAAAATAAAAAAATAAAAAAATAAAAAAATAAAAAATAAAAAATAAAAAAATAAAAAAATAAAAAATAAAAAAAATAAAAAAATAAAAAAATAAAAAAATAAAAAAATAAAATAAAAAAATAAAAAAAATAAAAAAATAAAAAAATACAAAAAATACAAAAAATACAAAAAATACAAAAAATACAATAAATAAAAAAAAATTAAAAAAATTAAAAAAATTAAAAAATTAAAAAAATAAAAAAATAAAAAAAATAAAAAAAATAAAAAAACAAAAAAAGATAATTAATAAATAGACAAATAAATAGACAAATAAATAGACAAATAAAAATATAGATAGATATATAGATTGCTAGTCAAATAGATAGATAAATAGATAGATAGATAGAGAATAGATAGATAGATATAGAGATAAATAGATAGACAAATATATAGACAACAAACAGACAGATAAATAGATAGATAGATATACAAATAGATAGAAAGAAAGATAGAGAGAAAGATGGACACATAGATAGATAGAAAGATAGATAAATAGATACATATATAAATATATAAATATATAAATATATAAATATATAAATAAATAGAGAGTTATAATATATATAGATAAACAGATAGATAGATAAATGGATTGATAGAGAGAGAGACATATAGTTATACAAATGTATAGACAAATAAATAGATAGGTAGATAGATATACACATTAATAGATAGATTATAAACAAATAGATATACATATAGATAGACAAATATATAGATAGTTATATATGTAGACAAATAGATAGATAAATAAAAAGATAAATAGACAAATAGATAAATAAATATATTGACAGATGGATAGATAGCTGGATAGATAGGTAGATAGATAGACAAATAAATAGATAAATGAATAAATAGATAGTTAAATAGATAGACAAATAGATAAATAGCTAGAAATAGAACAAATAGATAGATTGATAGACGAATAGATATATAGATATATAGACACATAGATAGATAGATAGATAGACAACTAGATAAACAAATAAATAAATAGATATATAGATAGATAGATAGATATTAGATAGATAGATAGATAAATAGACAGGTATATCGATAGATAGATTGACATATAGATAGAAAGATAGATAGAGATATTGATAGACATATAAAAAAAATAGATAGATAGATTGACAGATAGATAGACAGATAGATAGATTGACAAACAGATAGATAGATAGATACACATATAAATATAAAGATAAATTGTTAGTTAGAAAGATATATAGACATATAGATAGATTGATTAATAGATAGATCGATGGATAGATAGTTAGATAGATATATAAACAAATAATTAGATAGATAGAAAAAAACGATAGATAGACATAAGATATACAAATAGTTTAATTGATAGATAGACAGATAGATTGGTAGATAGATTGACAGATAGATTGACATATTTATAGATAGATAGACATATATTTAGACAGATAGGTAGACACATATCTAGATAGATAGACATAAAGAGAGATAGATAAATAGATAATAGATTAATTGATAGAAAGATATATAGATAGATAGATAGATAGACAGACAAATAGATAGATAGCTAGAAAGATAGATAGATAGTCAGATTAATAGTAACATTGATAGATAGATTAATAGATAGATTGATATATAAATTGAAATATAGATTGATATATAGATTAATAGATAGATTGATAGATATATAGATAGATAGACAAATATATAGACAAATAGCTAAACAAATAGATATATAGATAGAAATATAGATAGACAGATTGATGGACATATATATAGATAGATAGATAGATAGTCAAATAGATAGACAAATATATAAATAGATAGATAGATAGTAAGATAGACAGAAAAATAGACAAATAAATAGAGTAATAGAGAGAGATATATATTTAGATAAATTGATTGAAATATAGATAGACACGTAGATAGAAATATAAATAATAGATAGATTGAAAGAACTTTAGATAGAAATAATAATAGATAGATAAATAAATAGATATATAGATAGATAGATAGATAAATAGATAGATAGATAGATAGATAAATAGATAGATAGATCGATAGCTAGACATGCAGACAAATAGATAGATAGCTAGACATGCAGACAAATAGATAGATAGCTAGACATGCAGACAAATAGATAGATAGATAAACAGATAGACTTATAAATAGATAGACATATAGACAGACACATAGATAGATAGATATATATATATATATAGACAAATATATAGTTAGATATATAGATAGATAGATAATTAAATAGATTAATAGTTAAATAGATAGATAGATTGATAGACCGATAGATAGATAGATAGACTAACATATATATAGACCTAATGATAGATATATAGATAGATAGACATATAGATATAATGATATATGAACTTATATAGACTGATATATTAACAAATTGATAGACAGATAGATGGGTAGTATTGTATATATATATTTTTTTGATAAACTACTTTGTATAACTAAAATGTTTTCTCTTTCAATATTTTTTTAAATGCAGGAAATAAAATATTCAATGGTTTTGAATGAAACAATAGCATAATAATGGGGGTGCCATTGCACGTTCAGTATGCCAAAAAAATTTTAGGAGCATAAACCTGTCCATCCAAGTGATTTGACCTGTTCTGTTATTGATATAAATTATTTTTATTACTATTTTTGTGCTGTTGTAATTTTTGCTTATAGAACTGTTCATCTCCATTTTCTCCTTTCTACATGATTTTCATCGTGAGTACTCCTCACAAATCTGTTAAACTTGTTTTAGTTATAATCTATAAAAGCATATGTATTTTTCTGGTGGATGTAGCAAGTTGTTCTGAATAACTAGTGTACAACATTAATTTTCGTGTTTCTATTGTTGTTTGATTTTTTTTCTCATAGGTTGTTGGATTGTTCTTGTGGATATATATTTTATTGTTCTCTTCTTCTTCTTCTTCTTCTAATCTAAGAAATTACAAATGTTGGAAGCAGAATTACCCAATAGATAGTTAAATAGATAGATAGACAAATATATATATAGATCGATGGATAGAAAGTTAGATAGATAGATAAATAGACAAAAATATAGATAGATTTAATGATAGATAGATAGTCAGATAAATATGTGGATAGATAAAAAGATAGATAGATTGGTAGATAGACAATTAATTCGACAATTAGATAGATAGACAAACAGATAGATAGATAGATAGATAGATAGACAAATAGTTTGAAAAATAAATAGATACATAGGCAGATAGATTGACAAACATACATACAGACATATAGATAAATATATAAATAAATAGATAGATAAATAGACAGATAGATAACAAGATAGATAGATAGAAAGATAGATAGAGAGATAGATATATAAATAAAAATACAGATAGATCAAAAGATAGATAGATCGATAGATAGACGAATAGATAGGTAGATATATACACAAATAGATAGATAAATAGATAGAGAGATAGATAGACATATAAATGGACAAATAAACATATATAGATAGATAGAAAGTTAGATCGATACATTTACAAATAGATAGATTGATTGATAGACAAATCAATAGAAAGATAGATAGATAGATCGATAGATATATAGATAGTTAGATACTTAGATAGGAAGATAGATAGACAAATAGATAAAGAGATAGATAGACAAAGATAGATAGATAGATAGACATAAAGATTGATAGATAAATAAATAGATAGATAGACAAATTGATAGACACTTTGATAGACAGAAAGAAAGATTGGTAGATAGAAAAATAGATAGATAAATAGACAAAAATAGGTATATAGATACATAGAGAGATAGATTGATTAACAGATAGATAAACTTAATGATAGAGAGATTGATATACATATTGATAGACAAATTGATAAATAGATAGATAGACAGATATATAGACAAATTGATATTCAGATTTATAAATGGATAGATAAAATGATAGATCGATGGATAGAAAGATTGATAGAAAAATAGATAAATAGTGGGATAGATAGAAAGACAAATAAATGGATAGTTAGACAAATATATAGATGGATAATTGATAGATAGATAGATGGATAGCTAAATGGATAAATCAATAGTTAGTTAGAAAGATATATAGAAAGATAGATAGACATATATATAGACAGATAGATACATACATATATCGATAGATATAAAGATAGATATAGAGAAAGATATATAGACATATATGTAGATGCATAGATAGATAGATAGATAGACAGATAGACAGATAGACAGATATAGATAGATATACAGATAGACAGACAGACAGATAGCTAGCTAGATAGATAGACAAATATATGGACAGATAGATACACAGATAGATAAACATATAGAGAGACATATAGATAGACATATTTATAGTTAGATAGATAGATAGATAGTTAGAGAGATAGATATACAAATAGATAGAGAGATACATAAAAAGTTACATAGACAGATAGATATATAGATTGATAGACATAGATATAGATAGATAGTTAGACAGATAGATTGATAGATAGTTAGATAAATTGATAGATAATTAGATAAATAGATTGACAGATAAATAGATAGATTACTAAAAAGTTAGTTAGACAGATTGATTTGACCATTAGATAGATAGTTCGATAGACAGATAGATTAATAGATAGATAGATATACATATACATATAGATAGACAAATAGATTGACAAATAGATAGACATATAGATAGATAGATTGATAGACATACAAATAGATAGATAGATAGATATATACATAGATAGATATATACATAGATACATAGACTAATTGATATCTAGATTAATAGACATATAGATAGATAGAAAAATATACAGACAAATAGAAAGAAAGATAGACAGAAAAATAGATAGATTGATTAATTCATAGAAAAATAGATATATATATATATATATATATATATTTATTTAGACTAATAGATAGATAGACAAATAGATAAATTGACAAATAGACCGTTGTTAAATTGACAAATTTACAAACAGATAGAAAGATATATCAACATAATAGCTAAAATTATTTTTCTAGTTATTATAAAATATTCCATTGCTAAAATAGAACATCGATGGATTTTCCTCGAAATTTATCCAAAGCTAATGTACTCGTCTCAAAAAATTATCGAAAAAAAAAATTCCCTAGCAAACTTTTGAATGACTGAAATTCTATAGCTAATTATATTTTTTTCCTTGTTAATTTTGATCATTATTAAAGGAAGTAATTAATATTTTTCGACTAAATATATACAGAAATTTCATAGCAAAATTAAGGAGGGAATAATCCCTAGCTATTTTCATTCCAAAACTACTTTCATAATTTTATTTTTTTTACAAAAAATCGTAATTACATTTTTAAAATTTTTACATTAAATTGAATAAAAACATATACTATAAACCATTTTTTATAATTAAATAAAAAAAGTATTTCTAATATTATTCTGATACAATATTTACATAGTTAAAAAAAATATATCATAGGTATATAATCATTTAAAACTAAATTATCATCCTTATCATTAGTTGGTGCATTTGTGCTAGCCTCTCCTACGTGATTTTTCTGCTAGAACTCGATATGATATCTGTTGCATCAAGGCCGCTAACTGTGACTCCATATAGGACATCTACAATTGCATTGCATTCATAATTTCTTTCATCTCTTCATTCACTTCTTTCATTTCCGGCATTTCTTCCTTCAAAAGAATAATCTACTAATCCTTCTCTTTCATTTCACTCTCCATATATACAAAATATTCATTTGTTTCAATTACTTGCTGTTCACCCACCTCATCCATCATTGTTGTGACAAAGGAACTAGAAGCATGACTTCAAAACCCACACCCTTTGTGCTGATGTCATACATATGCTGCTTCTTTTAACATTCTATGGTCTCCAAATATATACGATCATAGTTATTTGGTTGAATTTTCATAGAACTCTCAACTAGCTGAGAATCAACTATCATACATTCCTCCACTGAAGTCCTATGATAAAATATAATAAACTACTGTTCTATATATAAATAAAATAAATCACATATTTTTTATTCCACACAACTTTCAAAATTTACTATAGTATTCAAAAATTTATTAATATAATAGATTATTTATAGCAATCATCTGAGACTTGTTGTCAACAAACTACTCTTCTTTCTTCACATGCATCTTCTTGAAAATCTTATAAAAATTGAGATCTTGATCAATTCTCTGGCCTAAAGTATGTATTTATTAAGTCAAAAAATAATATATGTTGAAAAATGTTAGCTTTAATTGTAAAAACAAGCAAATATTTAAATTATTTGGACTATTAGGCAAATTGCGAAATATATAAATAATTTAAAGTTATAAATTGTACCAAATCTCGAGCATGTTTAATGCTCAATGCTCAATGCTCAACTTTGACCCTCCTGTATGGTGAGACATTCCTATACTAGGTCTAGCTACTTGTCCTTCAATTTTGTTGGATATCTCTAATTTTTTCTTCACTTTTAGCTCCTCCCAATACTTAAGTCAATCGGTCACTCATCCTCATGTATTAAATCGGGGCTATCTTTTAGAATCTTCAATTTATGGACAAAATTTGAGGATCATTTGACAGATTTTTTCTCTCACAATGACTTTATCTATACATCAAATTGGGCTACCCATGTACACTGATTCTATATATAGAAAATTCACAAAAAAACTATATTAATAACAATGACATAATTCTTTTATGCTTGAATATTAATCAACATAATAGTTAACTAATTAGATAATTACTTTTTAATGCTTTTGTTTCTTTGTTTTACCTGAAAGTCATAAAAGTTAGTCTCTTTGTTGATTCAGAAACTTTCTTCCATGAGAATACTTAGGAATCAACTATTTTCTTGAATGACTTTGTAATTATAGCCAAACACTTGTAAATGGAATGAAACTATAAAAATAATCAATTAACATTGAAAACAAGAAATTCATAACTATATATAAAAACAAAACCACTAACAGGGTCATTGTAATTTTTATTAAAGTTATATTTACATATTTCTTATACCTCCCACCATAATCTCTTTTACTAACTTAGCACAATCTGCAGAGAAAGCGACAACATTTGATGATGTCAATGGTGTTGTAAATGAGGCAAACAACTAATGATGTAAAATATGGTGTAAATGATGGTGATGGATCAAAAGTGTGTGTAGGAGGGACAATGGATGGGGGCTTATATCTGATAAAGGTCATGGTAAAGGTGTCAATGATGGTGATGGTGATGTTGGATGGGGGCCTATATATGATATGATACTAACTATACAATAGAACATAAAATACAATATGAATCTATTCCATGTATGAATCCACGTACACCTCCACCACATCCATTTCCTTTATGCGCCATCTACTGTACAAAAGTAAAAATATTGAACAAATAATAGAGTTATAATGAAAACATAAATTGATATTGTATGATGAACAACCATGCATTTAAAAATAACACACAACAATGGATTGAAACATTATATAGAATGTCTTTGAAACTATAATATTCTAATACAATTATAACAGTTTAATTATCGGTATCACTATCATCATTCTAATAGATCTTTTGACTATTTCATCTGATTATGATGGAAGTTCCAACTCATCTTTAAATAGATAATGATCATCTTCAATTTATATTAGGCCACCATATAAGTCACATAAGTTTTTTTAGATCTTCATCTACATGCACATGCTCAATATTATTTATGTCATTTTCTTGAAATGCTAATGCAATAGCTAAGTTTGCACTTCATTGTTGAGATGTTGGTACTTCAAAATTTGATTGAGCTTTGATTTTTCAAATGGCCCAGCAGTCACACTTATCACGAGATAAACTCAGATATGTACAATAATATACTTGAGTGGCTTGAACTCCCACAATAAATAGCTTATATTGATTAAATCTCTGTTTATGATTAACATTCACTAGCTTATAATATGAATGAATCTTTGTATCCATATTTTGTATAGGATCAAACCACTCATATTTTAATAATACAATCCTATTATTTTTTAGTCCAGGATACTCCAACTCAATAACTTCTACAATTTGACTATAATAATCAATCTCATCACACTATAACTTGAGCCTTTAATGTATACACCACTGTTCATAGTTTCTTTAGAAGAACC